>JAHWXV010029480.1:0-20932 GCA_024586415.1 Phrixothrix hirtus
ACAGTTTATCAAGTCCTTAATTCAATGTTTCTTAATTACACTCCCGTATTTAAGAATATAGTGAAAATGCGTAGAATTTTTAGGAATTCTTTTAAATCGCATTTCACGTTATTCTATTGGTTCGTATAAACGTTACAAAACAAGGAAAAAATGTTACAATAACGATTCGCAACTTACGTTGTGATTTTGGTGTGCATAATGGACCATCGCGACCC
The DNA here is from genome assembly GCA_024586415.1 of Phrixothrix hirtus. Taxonomy (NCBI): domain Eukaryota; kingdom Metazoa; phylum Arthropoda; class Insecta; order Coleoptera; family Phengodidae; genus Phrixothrix; species Phrixothrix hirtus. The sequence continues at coordinate 216 of JAHWXV010029480.1, forward strand.
GCTATTAAAAATATGATCAAACAATTTGAGCGGACGTTATCATTGAAAGATAAGAAACTTCCTACCCTTCATCAGCCTAAAAGATCTGCTGAAAATATCACGGCTGCAAGTGTGAATGTCGCAGAACAACAAAATACGTCCATCCGTGATCGCTCCCAGAAAATGAACCTCCAACAGAGCATTAACTAACGAATTTGTACAAAAGATCTATACCTTCATGTATGCAAAGATTCAGTTGACCCAAAAATTGGAGCTTACTGGCGATAGACAGCCCAGAATCTTTATCAATTGGATCTTGGACCAACTGCAAGTAGTGCAACATGTGAAAAATAAAAAAAAGAATTAATTAATAATCAATTTAGGATAACTTTTCCCATAAACGTTACCTGCGGTTAGCTGTATGGAACGAAGATATCAGACCGTGTATGGTTCTAATAACAACCACGGACTCATGTTAGTACCTAAGTGTATAACGAAGGTTTTTGAAAATGTATTACACTAATTGTTTGTCTTTGACTTCAAAATTGAAGGAGTTTGCATAGTACAACAACAAAATGTCTAACTGAGACTTGACGTTAGTAACATCTCCAGCGAGGGATTATTACGTTATCAAAAAAATTTTGGAGTTGCGGGTCGGATTCTTCTTAGTGAGACTTGCTGGTTTATCAAGTGTAACGGTCTTAATAACAGAAAAATGGCCACTTACTTGTATTTGCGTTGAGATTCGTGACTTTAGTAGCGGGACTCAATACCTACCGTAGTTTCTGATTATAGCGTACTCCAAACGTCATACTACCCTTTGTACAATCTGAACCGGGATTACAAAATTGACCCAATCTTGTTTGATTCGCATGGAGCCCAAATTTTACCTAATTCGGTACGGTAATGCCGGTAATCGATACGAGTAGCTAATTCGTATTTTTATGAATTCGGAAACGGCATTGCCTACGATAACGTCACGCCTCACTAATACATGCTTGCGCTTAAGAGCTCTAGTCTCAACTAACTAATTTTGCATCCCTTCACCTTGAGATTGCCGAGATTGCCATCTATGTATAGAAACATCATGGTTTTGTGAAAAGCTGAAATTGTAAATTGTTTTCACACTCGTGAACCAGGAGTTTTCAAAAGTTAATTATTATTAACAAAATTCGTAGTAACTTGTAAAATCCTAATTTATAAATTTTGATTCCAAAATAATACTGGTAATTTACACATTTGGTTATGTTATTGATTTACTTATATACAAGATGTTCCCAAATTAAAGATGGATGTTGTAGGAATTTTTAACGCGCTTACACATGTTAAGGATCAATAAAAGATGATAAAATGTGTACTACAAGTAGTTAAATTACTACAATATAATACAATTGTTCAACCGAAACAGATTGATGTAATGATTCGCAAAGTTTAGTAAACATAAATTTTTAAATAAGTCAATCAAGTCTTCTACTGCGTTCTCTGAACCTGAGTTGCAGTTTTCTCACGGTTTCTTCAACAAGCTAGCGTAATAATCGTTAAGCAATGAGCAGTACCTGTTTCCCACTGTCATCTCCTTCCATTTCATCAATATCTTCCATCAGTTTACCTTTATTGGTCGAAACAATCAACGTCAAGAGGCTGTAAGATGAACAACGTTCGAGGCAGCACTTAAGTTTTATATCGCCTTTTTGATCCAACTGGAACCCTGGAGATTCATGTGAAAATTAACACTATCGCCTAGGATCTCCTTTCAAAATTGGAGGCATTAGATAAACAAAATATATTCAAAACACTCACCGTTAAACCTTTCTGGTACAATCCAAATCGTTCATATATTTTCTAATTTGTTGTCAACATAGAAAGGGCCACACTGCCACAGCATCAGAAACGCATTTTCGATGAGTTACAGCTCTGTTCAGCGGACTTAGTTCAGTGCTTGGTAATAATTTTCATCATTTTTTGTTGAAACATATTCCAGGTTCTTCCCTAAATTGTCGGTGAAGAGGTTGGCGATGCCTTTATCTAGTATATATCGGAACTACTAGTGTTTTTTGCTGTTTTTTGCATCAGTAATATACTTTGAGAATTTTCTAAATTTTAGAAAAGTCAATTTCATGACAATCGTTATTAAAATTAAATTATTTCGGACAGCTCGTGTCTAAATACTATTTTACAGCGTAGCGTAAATCACACATCCGCATATCGGCTAAGTAACATAGTGCGATATAAATCATTCTTTTTTCATATTTGTGAATGGGGCTTGGACAATTTCTATGTACTTTTCTTGAGATTTCAACAAAAATATATTCTGGGCCTAAGGGCATGTTATCTTTCAGACTCTAATAGGCTAAAATTATAAAATTCAATTGGAAAACACTCGTATCAGGTAACCTTGGAGCAGTTCTTAAGATAAAAATTACTGGCAGAGCCAGCTATTGGATTTTATTAGGAGAACATGAATATAATTAAAATAAAGGAGATTCCTTCTTGCAATTTCAATCAGCGTAGCGCATCAACCGTAGACCAATGGTTTCGCCCTGTTTGGGACCTATCAGTGCGGTGTGGCTGGACACGTTGGTTAAAATGCAATCTCACTTTTAAACACATAACCTGTATAGGTGTTCACGTAAATTACTAATGAGTCAGATCGTGAAAATCCAGAAATTTGAGTAGAGATAGAACGTAACTACATCGACTTGGAACAGCATTGATGATAAATTGTCATTATGACCAAAACGTTTTCAAATGTTTTCAATGATATTTTATGTATTTATCTATAGTCGTAATCACCAAAGAAAAAGGCTCAACATAGGTTAGCTGAATTTAGTAAAGACAATCGTGCTTTGATAACGAACATTAGAAATATTAAACAGACAGATAAAATTATAGGTTGATGTCATTTCATGTCGAATTTTATTCGACATGCGTTTGTTGTATTTATATGCAATAGAAAGAGATAAACATACATAAAATTGATTCGTATGCAGAATTCGTCAAAATACCTCTCGTACTTTACTAACGTAGGAATAAACAGAGTATAACCCTGTCTACTTCAGTTGTAATTTATTGTATTCTTAATTTCAAAATAAACAAACAAAAACAATTTCTTTAATATGCCTAAAATTACTAAAATAAATATTACACAGCAATTGTGTTAATAAACAGTTAATAAAACATTTCCTTAATCAGTATTTTACGCAGAACTTTTGTATTACAATTTTTGAAACTATTACCTGATTTGACTCATATTTAAAATCTTATTTCATATAAATCTCATTTGTAATGGGCCTATTTCTTTGGTGATAACGGCTATAAATATCATATTCATTGTTTTTGAGCATTTAAAGTTCCAATTATAACAAATTTTATTTCCATGTTTATATTTAGTGACTGACTTCGAAACTAAAGTATGCAAAGCTGAGATTTTAATTTAGTAAACAGGAGGTTACGCATTTATCCTACAGTAAAATATTTGTACAAACAAATTAATAATTAACATTTCTTTTCTTTGATTTAAATTGCTTTAATTTGATGACTTTTAAATTTTATTTTGACTAAATACAAGTTATTCTTATACAAATCTTTACTTATTAATGTGTATGGTGATGTTTTGAGTTTTAGGCATAATTTAATAAAATTATTTTTTACTAAAAGTATTTCTAAAGATGTAAGCAATTTTGTACAAGGTGGAGCCGCAAAAGTAAGACGTGCATTTATATGCATGTTTGATTGCAATTCTTATATAAAGTGTGTGTTTGGTTACCGTATGTTTGTAGGCGTATATTGGATTTCATTCACCCGAGTGTATGAAGAGTAAGTTTAAACCAACACTTAAGCTACACATGCTACAACCAAATTTTAAAATAAAAAATTGTACTGATTTTCACTGCCAAAAACAAAATATTTAAATCACAGTATTCCACATACATTTGATACCCAAGAAGAGAAATTGTACACATTAATTGATGACTTAATAAAACTAAAAATCGAGATATTCCACATATATTTAACGCCCAACGTGAGACATCAACGCCCAAATCAAAAAAAATGCATATATAGTGTTGCCTAACGAAAATAACAATTTGGCTTATAGTAAAATACAACAATAATTCAAAGATATTCCACATATATTTCGCGCGCAAGTACGTGGAGTAAGTTCCGGATATTGAAATTGCTGTTGCTAGTTTGAATCAATCGAGACTAAAATTATAGACAAGAAAAAGGTCACTGAGAGAGTGGAAAATTTGAACGAAGAATGGAACGAAAGTATAAAGGAGAAAGAACCCAAGAAAAAAGGGAAAGAGTTGGAAACGTCAGTACTGTCAATGGTAATACAGCAATTAATTAATATAAAAGAAGAAATTAAAGAAGATATAAAAACTAAGCGGAAAAAAAGAAAAGAGATAATAAAAAATAAAATTAACAAATGAAAGAAGGTGACGAAATGAAAGAAGAAATGAGAAAACAAGTAGAGAAAGAAACAGAACCCATCAGATGAAAAATGGGACAAATTATTGAAAAATGGGTCGAAAAAGTAAATAAATTACAAGAAAACTTAAGGGAAAGCTAAAGAGTATCGGGAAATTCAATTATAATCAGACAACCTCATTAGAACTCGACGATAAAATTTATGGAAATGGAAAATCTTAACCGAAAACATTTTTGAAAAATTTAGGAGCAAATATAAATTACGTAAAGAAAGGAATTGGTGGAGTGTACGACCGAGAAATCGAGATGAACATACATAATTAAAAACTCATTAAAAATGGAAAACCATATTTTTAAAGCAATAATAAACTCATTAAGAATGAATGCGAATCATTTGAACGATTCGAAACCATATTTTTAAAGCAAGAAAAAGTAAAGCTTGGTAGTTTGGAGGGAAAATAGAGGCCGAGTGCCGAATCCACAATGGCAAGCTATTCTACGAGAATACATCTGCAATACGCGCAATTACAACCAACAATAGAGGAAAGCGTGATTATAATTAGATGCAAAGCAGTCACCAGTGAGGTACGATTATACAAACAGTTAATCACACTGCTTCAAAAGTACGGCATTTGCGAAAAATTTGAAGACATTGGCAAAGAAATTATGGAAATAACTATAACTAACTACAACAAGAGATATGGTAAAAGACTACAGAGATGTGGTTACCATAGAGAAAGTAAAGAGCAAATGAATGTCGGTCAAGGTTCGGCAGACAACTATCGGAAGCGAATTGAATAGGCTAAAGAAAGAAAAACCGAGGAAACTTAATGAGCAGAATGAACAAAATAAAACTTACAAGAGGACCAAGAAAACGGTTACAAGCAAAAACTTGGTCCGTCTCGTGGGAAGAATTATAAAAAGTCCGTAAAATGTTAAGAATGGGAAAAAGAATCGAAGGATTTCTGGCAGGCTGTACCGTTATCAACCATTTCTATTGTCATCCAAGGGAATTTATTCAAGAAATTGATAGCAGTACGACGGTCACCTTAATTTCGGCTACGATCCCATAATTTTCAATTGTGCTGAAATATGTATTTCTTACACAGTATTCTTTATATTACTCGTTTTATGCTATTCTTTCTTGCTATATGGTTGGTTGGTAAGCTTTCCGATGACATATTCATGCTAACCTCGGAAAATGCCATAAATTATGCTTTAATTGATTTTATACGCCAGGACAACGCGGATAAATATTTTTAACGTTTTATAAAATACTAATAAACATGTATCAAAAATTCTATTATCGATTACAATGTTTATTAATTTTTTCAAAAAAGTGTTAACTGTAAGTAATATTTGATAAAAGGATTATGTAATCTTCAGGATATCAAAAAAAATGTTTAATTATTATGTAGAATATTTTAATTTGATTAATAAAATTTAAAATGCGTTGTAAAATAAATTTACCTTATATCCTAAAAACTATGTATCCTTTCTGTAAATATTACTTTTAATTACACACTGAGGATGTTCAAAACATAAGTGACTAACTTATACTTCTTAAATATTTACGGCAGCAAGAATTGATAAACCATTTCTGAATGTCATTTTGCTATCAAAAATGTTGTACTACTACCATAGTTAACCGTTTAACGATCGTTGCGGATATTAAAAGTTACGATTTTCGACCTTATTATCGACGGAAAATCCAACCCACGAACAAGCTCATCGGCCGTTTTTATATCCTTGTTGTTATTTTCTATCTATACTACTGCATTACAGCTGATTCCAGCATATTACATGGATCGCGTAGCGACTATTATCATGTTATGGACCGCGTTAACGTCCTGATTCCGCAATTTTGATAAATCTAAAATCGATGAGCAAATCGGTGACGTTTATTGAGGGCATTATCGTCACTTCTGCTACTGCTGCTATTTATATCGAGCAACAATGATGGAGGTACAGGCATTCGTCGAAAGCATCGAGTGAAAGAACGAGTGGTGAGATGTTCGTCCACCGAGATCACCTTACATTTGTCGCGACGCCTGTGGAAGGCCACCTTCAATTCGCGTACGGCTGGTTTCAACTTATCGCCGTGCGAGACGTTCTGCTTAAGCGTTGTATCGCCGAAACAAACTAAAGCCTTTTTATCCTTCTTTTCGCCATTATTAACAATATCATCATTGTCGTTTAGAGTCAATAATTAATGTATTAGTTTATCGACGGCTTTCTGTTTTCGTATGTGCAAGTCCAATGTCAAGCGAGACAGCGTCTTCGTTTTGTAACACTTTTGGGAGTCTAGGAATGTCCGTAAGCGATACAAAATTTACAACTCGTTCTTTTCAAACTGTTCGCATTTAGCGGTTATCTTGGAGGTGAAGGTCTTACGAGTTTCTAATAACTTGTGAGCGCCTACAAGTTTCATATTACGTCGACGACGCGAACGTTCCTTGCACCAGGTCTGCTTGTACGTGCCCGATTTTATCAAACAGTTGGTCTCTTCGGCATCGCCGCCGCCACAATTCTTATCTAGAGAACCGAGAAATTTCGTATACTCTCGCCAATCATAATCAGAAGTAGTAGTAGTGGTCGATGCGTTTGTTTTTGACTTTTACGCTTTTTTCCATTTGCTTCGTCTTCTTATGATGCCTATTCAAATTTGCAGGGCAACCTACATCGTTCGTGGTGAACGCCATGACATAACTGGTACGTCCATTGTTCGGTAGGACGCGTATGTCGTCTGAATTCTCACTTTTTTCACTCATCCATAGCATGGATTCAGAAGGTCAAAGAACCAGCGCCAGATCAACGACGTCGCAGCCATAAATTCTTTAACAGTTATACCTTTCGGTAACGCGTTGCATTTACTGAGTAACTCATACAGGGCTCTAGCGTTGTAGCGTATATTTTTACGACCGGGCGAATAAACGGGAAACAGAGAGATCTATCTCTGACCTCTCGCGACCAGATAACGACAGATCTTGAAACTGAAAGATATCAGTGACCACCATACCTTGTCGGAATCGACAAATTTGTGACAATAATCGAAGCTGCAGAATTCCTCTAGAGATTCTACGATTTCTCGATATCGAGCTACATATAATCTGTTTGCGTTCCGAGAGAGAAGTTCCTCGTACACCACGCGCTTCCAAGCGGATCAAGTTTTGTCGTCCGGATAGCCACAGGCGAAATAACGAACCACTTATCCGTATAAATGCATTAGAACACAATTCTTCATCGCCGTTTTGTGCTGTGCTGCTAACGAGTGTATCAGGAAGGTTCTATTTGAACCGTCATAATGACGAAATTGCATGCCATTACGTTTGCGGCACTGAAAATATCCAGAATCGAGTGCTACGTGTTCTTTCCTCTGTCGCTTGTTCTGCAGATGATAATAAAAGTCCAATAGATGATTGAAAGTAAATTCGTTGGTAAAACTTCCTTCGTGCAATCGGCGTGTATAGTAATAGTATACATAGAGATCCGACATTTCGTTCACGTCTCGTTTGATCTGCCGTTTGATCTTCTCGAAATGCAAACAAAGACAATTAAAACCCGTCTTTATCGTATAAGACGTTATATCACCGCCATCCTCCTCGCCCTCTACGTTTGTCGTTACGCCAAAGCGTCTTTTTTGCAATAAAATCCTCTTCCGACATTTGGTCGACGAAGCCCGCTGATGACTGAGATCTCCGCAAATAGGGCACGGTCTTTTTGCCGCCATATTATCTACAACCTAACTATATTACCCATTTATATAACATTTTTAATTGCTTTTAAAACGTATTATGTATTATAAATAAAACAATCCTTTATTGTCTCTTTATTTTTTACCTTGTCGATTTACTATAATATTATAGTATAAAATAGCTATAAGGTCGAGTATGGCATATAGCAACGGTAAAAATATATACCAGTAACCTTCTCGATTTAATTCCTAGCCAAAAGGATGCTCAGCGTATTTCAGTTTATATATTAATTAAAATAAAATGGTGAATTCTTATTGGAATGCAATTACAAGGATGTAGAATATAATTTAAATGTTAAGAAGACACACGATTGTAGAAAAACTTATTCTTCCACTCGGGTTCGATCGAGCTCTGATTTGCCAAGCTAATGGTCCACTACTGAACTGTCTAGGAGTTCGAAGACTTCTCGATTTATGAATCATTCCAACAGCAATTACAGCACTGGCCTTACAAACTAGAAGCCCTGGGATCGAACCTCAGTGAAGTAATGATATATATTATTATGTAATTACCAAGAGAGACATTTTCCTAGAAAAGCTATTTTTGAAAGAAATTTGTTGAAATTGAAATTAATTTTACCAACGAACACAGACGCATACCTGCAGTAAAACACATTATCAGCTCAGTCTAAGTTCATCATGTAATGCGCTTATTACATAAAAACTCCTCGATAAAAGTAGCGCCATTAATTCTCATTTATATATCTAAAATTGGTTCTCATTTGTATGTAAAAATTCGTACTAAATAAACGACCAAAATCAATTAATTATTCAAGCCTGGAGCTGTGTTCAATGGCAGTTACAGACATTTATTACGTCTATTTAAAATTTAAATTACAAACTCTCCTACACCATTCATAAAAATGCCAACTCTAACATACTGTTTGGCTCTTTACACTCTACAAAATTAATTTTAACGTATTAAACGTTTGTTTAATGTAAACACAAAATTTACGATAGTCTTCAGGTATAACAATAAAGGAAACCTATTTGGCTTATCTAACCTAGCGTCAATTACTTTAGCAAACGGGTTAGCACAAGTAATTATATTTACATATTTTTTAAGAAGTAAATTAATTAATTTTGGCGAAACTTTATAAGAGCTTTCACCGCGGATGTTATTTAAATTGCCTGTAGCAGTTTCATAGTGTTTCAGATATTTTTTATCGAAAGTTTCCCTTCTTATTTAGTTAATAATCGTCAATTCAATTTAATGTTTTATAAAACATAGTAGTTTGAAGCTCGTTTTACTTGTTCAATTTCTCACTATATGTATTCACAGATATAGCAAAAACGCCGTGCGGCCTGTGTTGAATAATTAATATTGTTTCTTTGTTCTAAAATGTAATACCTCGTTAAAACGCAATTAATTAAAGCAAGTTAAAAACTGCAAGAGTTGGTCAATAACTGTCAAAACAATTTTTTATGTAAATATTATATTACTAAATCTACTTATACTTTATAAATTTCCATTCTAACAGTAATCAGCGCGACATCTATACTTGCAAATATTCTGATTAACTGTCAATAAGTAAGGATCCATTTATATAGTAAAAATTTCGATTGTGTATGATACTTTTTATGTAATATCTGTAAAATACTTTTTAAATATCAAATCTAACAACACCGCAAATTCGTTATGTATGAACAACTGGGATTTGTTCACAAATAAAGGTCAACATCTACAAGAAACAAAAATTTAGTAGAGGTTCTGCTATTTTTAAGAAATCACAATATTTAAAACATAAAAGAGATATATAAATGTCTAAGTGTTTTTAAATGTATCATTTTTATGAGATCTCATATGACGAAATTCATAGAATTCGCAGAATTTCTCTATTGATATTAAAGTAGAAGCAAATTAACAAAATTACAAGGTCTAAACGTAGTATAAACCCCTATTTACTAGTCACATATAAATTATTAAGGAATGTATCAATTAATTATTATTTTAACAAAATGTACAACGTAAATCAACACAGGTTTATTAAATATACCAAAATACGGATCAAAGCTTATGAAGTAGGTTCATAATATATCACAGCGGCACCCTTTGATTTAACAAAGACTTGATCACACGGCATCGATGATTTAAGGGTAGACCAACTTCAGAAATTCACCGTAACGTAATCCGTTTTAATAATTTCCTAATATCATTTAGCAATGGCATGAATTAGTTTATTTTTAAAAATAGTTTTAAGTTTAACCTAGATTTTTAGGTCATACCAACCCTAATACCACAAATATCGGAACAATAAAGAAACGATATATAATTGACATCGTTCGCAGAGGTAAAAATATATGTTGGTAAACTATGTAGATACAATATCGAAACTATAATGTTTATACAGGACTGTTTGGGCGATATGGTTTTTGTGTCGAACCCACGTTGTTTAACAACACTGTTTTTAGTATCGAAATTACTACATAGTATCTATACAATTTTCCAAAATGACTGCAATTGGCGGCAATACTGTATAGTATCCACATTGATCCAATGTAGCATAAACCACTAGACAGATTGCGCATAAAACGATAAAAATATGAAATAAAATACTTAAAAACGCGATATCGCCATTATTTTTATTTATATTTATTTATTTTATTTTCACAATTGCGAATTATAATTATATAAGCTTTCTTCATAAATATTACCTAATGCATTCAATTAAATTAGACAGTACACATTTTTCTGTTATTTATAACAAAATTCGTTTTCATTAACAAGGGGTAAATTATAGTTTTGTATCTGAACACATGCAGGCTTAATATTCACATTATAAGTAGGAAATTTAAACGTGAACTTGGGAAATAAAATATTTATTTAAAAACAAGATACCTAAGATATTATTGTATCCGCTTCCAAAGTTGCACATTTTCATTTCTTTGAACTTGTTTGAGACTTAAACAGAGGGTTACAATAGAGAGGTTATTCTTTTAAATTTACCGTGAGGTAGACCCTTATACCTACTTCGAAAATACTAAAAGGTTAATAAAAACAATATTAGGAATAGTTAGCTCAGTTTACATAATTTGCAAGTATCTTTAAATAAACCTTTTGGAAATTCATGTAGTGCGTGTTCTGTTAGCTCAATAAATATTGCAAAGTTAAAATTGACAACATTTTTTTAAAATATTTTCTTTATATTGTTGTGCAAGTGTACGATCTTTTGTAATAAGGTACGATATTAATTTATTCAGCGTTCTGCATTTATTTTAAATTTTATTTTTGTAGTAAAAATTTGTTAGTAAATAATAAAAGTGATAACACTGAAATAGTTAGAAAACATAGATACCTAAGGAACATTAATACCGTTTCCAAATCTTAAATATAATCATAGGGAAGTAATGCTTATTAAGATTTTGTTTTAATTTATTAAAGCTTGACTAGTTTCGTGATAATATAAAGATCACATCATCAGAAGCTAGAATTAATTAAATTAATTAAATAAATAAATTAGAATTAAAACAATATGGTTCTATTAGGATGAAATAATATAAATATATAAATACAAATATAATAAATAAATGCAATAGAAGTATAGTTTTAATTCTAACTTATTTAATTACTTAATTTTTACGATTATAGCTTCTGATGATCTGATCTTTATATGATTACGAAACTAGTCAAGTTTTAATAAATAGTTTTACCATTTATCAATCTAAAAAAAATGAATAAGTATTATTTATGTAGGTAGAATTTTTACATCGAATATACCATGCGGCTTCTACATAGGATTACCGACATAAAACAAGCTGATAAAAAGGTCACTTATTAGAATTTTCAATTTAGTATGTCGATAGTTAAGAGATGGCACTGCTGCTAGGGGTTGTTTCGTCGACAACTATGTTATATCGAAACGACTCGGTTTCCCCACATAGATTCGATATCGTTTCCATATAGAACTGATGTGGGGTGACGGTATGGTTTCTATACCAAATCCCCGTTTCATTTCTGGATGGTATCGATATCGATAAACAATATATTTTGGACACATTCTGTGCTACTAGGGTAGAATACATTTTACTTAGAAAACAAGGAAAAATTACGGAAATCTCAAAAATGTATGTATTTGAATTGATCATTAGATTTCATCATAAAAAAAATTAAAATTGGAATATTATCAACACTATTCAAAGATTTAAGAAAAATTAGAAACGTTGCAACGCCCAATTTTACATAGGATTTCTATAAGCATAAATCATGAAAGGAAACTCGTGAAGGATTGCGTCGAATTTGATTTAATACACTGAAGAATTGTATTTTTTCTTTAATTCAAACAATGAATACTAATAAATTAGTCGGTCGCGGTACTTTTCATTCCACTAAATGTTATTACTTGTCTTGATTTATTAATACATTATTATAATTGTAAATTAATCAATGTTCAGATAAAAAAATATTCCGTCAATAATATTGAACTCTCCAAAAATATTGCACAAAACTTGTCTTAAAATACACTTCTCTAGGTCATAAATTCACTTGATACTATATTTATTAAAGTATACCCCATCAAGCTGTTACTTTGTAAAAGAAATATGTGTGATTCTTCAGAGACTAGGAATTTCTGCATACTCAAAAAGTTATCTAACTCAAAATTTTCATTGCAGATCTTCAAAAAGACAAAGTCTTCAAATCGTAATATATTTTGCATATAATTATAGTTAACCCCCAATTTCAGTTAGAGACATAAATTCTTTAATTAAATGAAAAATTGTTACTTAAAACACATACCACTTTATTGTACAACATATTGCAGACAGTTTTGAATCTTAAATTAATACTTGTTTTACACATAGCAATCATCTTACACTGCAGATCTACTTCATATTTTTCTACAATTAACACATAGAACCGAATCACGAACAGTTTTTAAAGCGACGTCCTTTTTCTTTTCAATACCTAGCCGAAATCAGTCTATCTCTCTCTCTCGCTTATGCATAGTAATAAAAGCAAGTTTAACAGTAATATTAATTTCAATTTTAAAACGAAGTATGTAGATATTTTCAAAAAAAGAATAAATTTTGTTTTTTGTTTTATTTGATTAAATAACAGATAACAGGTGTGTATGCTCAATTGCACCTATAATTCTTATATTAATATTGAAAACATTAATTATTAATATTTTGTCGTTAGTATGCATTAGTAAAATTCGCTTAACCAGCTCTAGATCTGATCTCTACTTGCGCATCAAAGTCGCTTCACTTTTGGAGCTAACAAATACGAAGGAACCCAATTTATGCCCTAAAGCGAGTTTGGTGACGCAAATGTTAGCACAGTCATTTCTTAGGTTTTTACAATAAAATTTAATATGTGGTCTTGTCTACCTCGTTGGTAGTAAGTAATTTTTATAACTTGCGTTGCTATGTTATTAATTTACCTAATTTTTATCTGGTTTAAGGATTGAGATTGCCAAACTTGTTCGAACTGTATTGATCTTTTGTCAACAAGTTTCAGGGTTCAGGCCGTTCTAAATAGCGGACTCTAAATTTGGCAGTTCCACATTTACCGAAAAAGAAAGTTTACCTAATGTTTCTATTCAAATAGTTACGTTAGAAACTTTATCGATCTCACCAATATTATATGATTAACGACTTTATTATACTTGACCAAAGTAAGTAACAAAAGCTTTACGCTCTTTACATTTATTTAATAAAAATCAAATGAATAAATTTGAAATCAACAATATTTTCATTTAAACCTAATGCACATACATCTTAAAAAAACATTTAATATTTACAACCCCTTCGGTTACTTCTCTATACAAACTATACAAATTGTTATGACAGATTGTAAACAAGTATTTACTGCAATGCTATTGTTGGCATTTGAGAAAGAACTTCTGGTTCTTTAAAAGTATTTATTCAAATTAAAACAAATTTTTTAAGAGTTAAAATAACAAGCATGAAGCACCTTTGATTTTATTTGTTTACTAAAGTTTATCAGATGATTTAATAAATACACTTACGGTTTAAGTTGCGTTTGTATTATCTTTGATTTTAAATACTTGGGCTTCCTTCTGGCTATTCGGTTCCAGGTCAGCTGTCTTCTTTTAAGTTGCGTATTTCAATGTTTAATCTATTTTCCTTTTAAATTAGGAAAATTAATTTACGTTGACATGTAACTTCCAAACTTTTTAATGTCACGATCACCAATATGTGACACAAGTTAATATGAAATTTACATTTCTAACTTTAACGGATCTAAACTCCCCTTTCCCGCTTGATTAATACAACAGCGTAAATTCTTGTACAAGAAAAGATGACGTTTTATGCCTACTACAGCTTTTGTAACATTGAAACATGCCCCTCCGATGTTTCCCTTACCCAATCGGCATCTTCCAAATTTCAAATTCTTGGTTTCTTGTTTGAGATGGCAAACATTAAATTTCCATTCTAATCGCGGTTTTTTCCTTAACTCTTCAAGGCTTCAATTCCGGTTGTTTTGTTATGACGTCACGTTGACAAATAGTACTCCTCTTTGGCGGCATGTTTACCCTAAGGATTTCTATGTAAAATGTTTCCTGGCATAATTCCATTTTACATACCATTGCTTTGAATTTATTTTTTTACATTATTCTAAAATCACTCGCGATTTGTTTATTACGGAGCACTTTGAAACTTGTAAAGATATTTATTTTTATAGTCTGAGAAACTTAGTTTAGAACTTAATATTACTGGTCATTTTATAATACAGCAAATTATTTAGAAATTTAAATTAAATGGTAGTTTATTTAAATTTCTAATGTTAGAACAACGTAATTATTTAATTATTAATACGGTGTATAATAGTGGACTAAAAGTCTATCATATTATAATTCAAATACATTTTGTTAGATTCTGGGGAACCTAATTAAATTTTATCGTACAGGGTATGCCACGGAATTTGGCAATTTCAAAAGCGCGATAACAGCAAGAAATATTTTATTGAAAAAAACAAAAACGGTATATTAATTCACATTGAAAGGCATTTATTATTTATAAGTAACCTTCTCAAGACAATCTCCAGTCTTTCGTGAATATTCATCTAACTTTGATGGTAAGTTATACATCACATTGCGAAGGAAGTTCAACAGGATTCCTGAATAATCCACTTTATCTATGCAGTATTATACGGGTACTGGGCGTAAACGTTAGCTTTAAAATACTCTTATAAAATATCACAAGCCGAAAGGTGTGACGACCTTGGAGGCGAAGACATTGTCCAACTTGCGGACTAAACTGAAGACTGAAGAGTATGTAATTCTGTAACTACCTATTGCGGTAGAAATGAGGTAAATTTAAAATAAAAATTTAATAATATTTTCAAAACTGGCACAAAAATATTTTAGAAAAGTTTCGTTTGGCCGGGAGACGAATACCAGACCTATAGGTTTGTACTACAGCACGCTACTATAGCGCTACCAAGTTCGTATCTAGTACAAGTCGAAATCCTTCTTAAAATGTGTTTATTTCTTATAGTAGATGTTCACTATTTACGTGTGAATCCAGATAATTATTGGCTTTCTTCGATCATGTTAGTAATTAGTCTATAAATAATTTTCAGCTACTTTAAGAAGTAGATACATTTGAAGAAGGATTTCGAGTTTTGCCGGTACGCTAGCTTGTTAATGCAATGGTAGAGTGATATAGTACAAATCAAGAAGTCCGGTGTTCGATTCCCTGCTAAACTAAATTTTGCTAAAATGTATCTATGACATTTTTAAAAACACGTATATTAAATATTTACCCCAAAAATTTCCATTCTTAGAAATTACGCGATAGTAGAAGGATTGAAAAATGGCGTTCAACGAATCTTTTACTGTCTGTGTCGTTGCCCCATCTTGTTAAAGCTAGAGTTAATAGCTTGAGAAAATCTACTTAGCTATTGATGGGACAATGTCTCAATCGTGTAAATATACAAACTTCGGAAAAATACGGACGAATAGTTCCATATCATGACATCACACTCCGCACTGTCTCCTTTGAATTATGGAGCGGTTTTTAATACATCAATATGGAGTTTTATCTGCCCAATATCGAGAATTCTGCATATTAGTGAAGCCAGAAAGATGAAAATGAACTTCATCGATCATCCGAAGGTTATCGATAAAATTTGTATCGTTTTCCATTCGATCTATCAGTTCATGACAGAAGTTTAACATGTATATCAAATCCTCGACCATCAACTATCACAATTTGAATCTTTTATGAGTGATAGTGCTTAGCTTTATGTAAAATTTTTCAAAACTTGTGTTTGATATCTGCAATGAAGCTGCATCGCGACGTGCAGAACGTTGTGGACACCTGACCATAGCAATTCTGAGCGCTTGAATAGTTTCAAGTGTTCAAATAGAATTTTTTCTCACAGGAGACTTCTTTTATAATTTTGAACCTATCTGCTCAAATTTTCTTACCCCCAAGTTAATAGCGTGTACAGATGGCACCGCATTATTTCGTCAAAACAAACCCTTTCCAAATGTCTGCTAGTTGAGCAACTTTTCTCTAAATTTACCAACCCTGCCGATCTTACCCTTTTCAAGATTGCTATGCTGGGAATGTTTGAATATACTGCGTACGTACACAATTATTTCGCTCACCTTATTTAACTTATCCATATTGTAATCACGGTCTGTAAATTATGTGGGAGTAATTACGTCACTGATATGAATATGAATTTAGAATTTATTCTTAGCTTGTATTAATCTGAATATATGGAATTATTATGGAAACTACGGTTTTCAGTTAACTAATTAGACTTGTCTAGATTAGAATATGTAAAATTTTTAATTTGAGTTAATTCCTTTAGATGCTTATTAGTTACATAAGGTTACTTCAAAAGTAAAAACCGTATTTCATTTATTCCTCGCATTAATGTCAGTAAGAGATAAAATAATTTCAAACAAAATCGCATCTTTAAATGAATACATGAAAATATTATACACCTTTAATAAATCAAAATTAAAGCTTAATAATACAATAATGATATTAATTAAGTTAATTTTAAGCAACCTATTAAATTTATAAATTAAAATTGCTAAGGGTAGAGCAATCAATACTAAAAAGGGCCTGAAACTGTATACAGAAATTAATTGATCTCATTAGTCAAATACAGTATATAATGAGAATTCATTGAATTTACTCAAAGCATTGTTTTAAGATTACATTAAGACCCGACAAAGAACTTTAACAATAAAGATACCAAGTGCCATATTTAAAAAGCAATTCATTAAAACTTAAAGAAAAACTTTGCTTTCTTTTATTAGCTACATCAATAAAACCATGCCTAACTTCACTAAAAATCTATATAACAATTCCATTTTACATTAGGTTACTGAAGTAAAAATGAAAGAAACTTCTTAAAAACGTAAGACTATTAATAAAATTACTTTTTATAGAGCTTGACATTTTTCGATTTCTTTTCATTCTTTCTTGTCTTTCAGACTTGGCTGATAAAATGTTTCTCGCTCATGATCTTTAGTTAGCCGCTCCTCTTGTCGTTTTTTACTATTGTCTACATTTCTAAGCCTTAGGTTAAAATTGACTTTATTATAGTGAATGTTATTTTTGGTTGTATAAATAGTGTTTTCGCCCTTAGAATGACATAAAAGCTAATACCAACTTTATACTTTGTGCTTTTAAACAATGTTTACCTCACACTTTATAGTATGCGCATTTATTTGAATTCAACTTTGCAAATTTCACAGAATTTATTTCATTACATATACGAGTAATAACAATATTATAAGAAATACAAAAATTGTTTGTACAGGATGGCGAAAAAATATTTTGGAAAACTACTCAGAATTTCAAAATTTATATACGCTACACAAAATAAAGTCAATAAGAAAATGTGAATATTGCTTTAAAAGAAAAAGAAGACATCAAAAACTTGTTGATCTTATTTATATATGAGTTTTATTCCTACAAATATTAAATTTTTCATTGATCCCTCAAGGATGAAAAGTTTACAGTATTAAAGTTTTAGAACTAATTAAAAAAATTCTGTACAGAAATTAATTGACAACTGACAAGTTCTAATTACATATTAATTCAATATTTGAACTTGCATTCAATTTTAGCTTTGAAATCTAGGTAAATTACTAGTCAGACACAACCAAAAAATCTAATAACCGGAAGAGCCACTTTGATCTTGTTATTTTATGGTTTTGCGCGATTTTCTCGCAATCGGCTGCAACAATCTTTTAAAATTTACCATGTTTCTTAGCTATTTAACAAAAAAGTAACAGGAAGTACTTTTACCATTAACTCTGAATAAAATAACTATGAAACTAGATGCCCTGAAAATGTATATTTAAGGTCATAACTATCTTTATATGCGGAAACAAGAATTGGATTAAAATCGAATAACACAAAGCACCACTATATTTCCGTCATTTTTAGGTGGTATACTTTCTGACTTCAAAATCAATACTGTACTTGCTTTACTACACATTGCAGAGTATAGTTATGAGTTGTTAATTGAAAGACTTGCTGAGCATTCAATTACTTAGTGTTAGGTTTATTCAAATATATCTTGGTGAATTCTTTTTGTAGACAGTCATTAATTTTATCAACTTCATAGGATCCATGAAATATGGAAATTTCCTTCAGCTTTTTCTTTAGTTTACTGTCTACTACTGCTATTTCTTCTATGTAATCTACTTTATTATTACCCTTAGTAATATTTCTAATAGAATTACAACCGTAAAAGCCAACTAGAGCTAAAACATATTTACGATTTGATGATAATTCAATTGGAGGGTAAAAATCATAGCTTACAGTGTTACCTAGACCTTCTAAACTGAACGTAATCGACATATTAACTAAGTCATTTCTAGTAATTATCTCTTATTGTATAACGTCATCAGTTTTCATTATAGGTATCAAGTAAACATTTTAGACCTAGATGTCCACAATTGCAAGTGTTAAAACCCTGTTCTCTCTGATAATTATAATATACCTTACATCCTTGAAAATAAACATTAATTTCTTTAGGCGGTATTAAATGTTTACGATGTGCTATCCAATGACTACCTACGCCAGATTGTTGGTCTAAATTAACAATTCCGCTCCCTTTAAATTTAGGTTTTGTGGTAAGTAACTCATCACGCATAAAGACACCTCTAAAGTTTGAAATGGGTTTCTTTGAAAATGTTTTCAAGTCTGCGTCAGTTAATGCTCTCAAGGGTAACTTTGATAGTTTCCTAAAACTGAATTATAGGGTTTTCAGTATAATTCTATTTCTGTCTTATATGGTTTTAAATACAAACAGATCCTTGCTTTCCTATTGCGATTGCTTCCATCATTCCATTATATCTACTGGACTCCTCTTGAAGCTTTTTTGCAATCTTTGAATCATTTACAACTTTAACCATTCCGGCTGCACCGCCACTTAACGCATCGAGTGCAGAAAGTCCTGAAAATAAAGGTATTAGTGGAATTATTCCACTGGTTTTAGATAATGGCGTAACAGAAGGTACTTGTATCTTTTGTCTTCCGCCTGATTCTTTAATTACAACTCGGGCAATATTTAGAGCTGCTTTTATTGAACTGAAAATACCTATACCGCTAACGTTTTTATTTGTTCTTCCGCTGAATGCTAACCTAATATTTCCAAGAACTTAGATTTAAATTTTATTATTTAACGACTTCTATTATTCTTTATTTTTGTCATTCTTCTAAGTAACTGCTTGCTCTTTTTAAACTTTTTAAATCCTATTCGTGTTTTTCGATTTTCTTTCATAGTTCCGGTAACAGACAATGAAGCAGCCTTTTCGCCAATAGAAACGTCTTTTGACTTGATCCGTTGCCACTTAAGCTATTGCTGTCTCTATGCGCTTCATCTAATTGATTAGTTCCTTTATCCTGATGTTGCAGATGTTTCTCTGGTCCACAGAAATTACTTCCAGGAAGATGTAATTCAATAGGCACTTAATTAATTAAACTGTTCACAAAACCTCTGCCTCTCTTTCTTGAACTAATGCTTCCTTTTCGCACATTGTTAAAAATCATTATGTTAATTTTTTTAGATAAATAACATATTTATATGTAAAACTCTTTAATTTCATTAGTTTCATTCGGTTTTCTGTTGTTTACTACTACACTGTCCAACAAATCAATTTTTTTTCTGCTGCCTGTAATCTGACACCTGTTTTGGCACACCGATTTCAAATATCAAAACCATTTTGCCCTATCACGTCAAGTTTTTACGCTATAGCATTTCCATTATTTTCCATTTGCAAATTCTTGAGTATCCTTAATAAATTTAAATGCTTACATTGTTAATACATAAATGCATTCCGAATACATTTATGTAATTAGTATAATGTGCATTTAATAACAAAATACATAATAATTAAATTGTTGTTATTAAAAGACATTAAAATACCTTCCCGCCATTGTCATAATATCCATAAATATATCGCACCAATAGCAGCTGTTTAAGTGCTCTCTTAAATACAAATGAAGATGATATTAAATTGTTAGTTGCAATTGCACTGAAGAAAATACATCATGTCTACTACTCAAAAATGTGTCAATAGTGCTGATTGTTTCTGTTATATTTGTGGAA
>JAHWXV010029499.1:0-11066 GCA_024586415.1 Phrixothrix hirtus
GGCAAAGTTTTGACCTTTACTAATTTTTTTTAGGAAAACCGTTAGGTTTTGACTGTTATTGTATAAGACTTTTTTGTTTGTATTGATGTCCTCTATCACCCGTTACAAGGACGGACACTATTTTCTTTACACCCTGTATACAGGGTGTTCAGATAATGACATTCCGTTTTAGGGATGAAAGTAGGCCCTATAGACACCTCAATAAGCATAAAATTAAAAGCAATACGAATATTAAAAATTTCTTTTTTTTAATAATGACGAGTCGACTATGCACATGTTTTCAAATATGACAAATACCATGCAGTAAGTGTTTTTCACTAAACAAACGTTTCTGTAGTAGAGCAGAATTGTACGTGTTTATTTTAACTTTCAAAGCAGACGTATAAAAACAAGACTGTAAAATGATACACCTTTGTAAATATTTTAATAAACAAAATTATGCCAATTTACGTCAGTTACTAGGATGCGTTTCGTTGTCTAACCAGTGTTTTAATAATAAAAACTAAATTGCAAACTGTGCCTATCTACTCCCTGTTCAACTGATTGGTGCTTTTATGTTAATAAAATTGTGCACAGATCTGTAATAATGAAGGACTTACAGATGTATGATTTAGTTAAAATGGATTTAAAGGCTGTAAAATGTCATGCAATTTCAGAAATGAAAATCTATTTTTAGGTGTAAAATTAAAAAATCTCAATAAATAATTCCTTAAGCTGTCTCTACATTTAAACACAGCTTTCTAGAATGATGCATGACTACACTCTATTTTTATTATTATCAGTTATTAATATATAAGTTCTTCAAAATTGTTAAAAAAATTGTATACATTCTAAATTCATTCAATTGTGTGAAAGGGCAATCCCCTTATTTATTGTTGTAAACAAATCACAATGTGCCTGCTACAGCTGTAAAAGTGTATGTTATTGTAAATTGATACTGTTAGATAGTTAGTTATAATTTTATGAATGATGTAACAGTTTTAGTCTGAATGCAACTATAGGCGGCTTGTACATAATTCGAAAAAAATTACTTTTTTGTATTCGTATTTTTTTTAATGTTACGTTTATTGGGATGTCTGTAGGGTCTACTTATAGCCCTTAAAAGGACTGTCATATTATCTGAAATACCCTGTATATCAGTAATGAACAGTACAAGATTCTAATTAAAACTAAACTAAGGGAATTTAATCTGCTGTTCATATAGAAAAGACAAATTCTAGAAAAAAATATAAAGAACAGTCCAGAATATTACTCATAATAATAATGTAATAATATGACTCATTGCTGACCTTGACTTTAATTGACAGATATCGATTACTGCAATGAGTAATTTGTGATTGCATCATCTATTTTATTATAAAGAAGGTGGTGGGTGGTTCTAGAATTTTCCAATAGGTTTTTATTGTTTCTAATTTTCGTTATATTATCGATTAGCTAATGCTAAGGAGCATATTAAGTTTTTTCCATGCCTCCAATATTAGTATTGTTGTCTGTAACACCCTGTAGGTTTTCTATTTCATCCTCACATTTTATGCTGACTTTTTTCTTTTCTGAATTATAAATTGAAGGTATTTCTCATTCTCATTTGTCTTACCACTTCAAAGGTAATAATTGAGGCATACCCAACATTTCCAGATTTTATCTTCTAAAAGCGCAGCATACATTTTTTGTTCACGTTGACAGTTCCTCAATAATTTACTTTCTCTTCATTTAAATATTTGAATAATAAGGGACTGATGTACTAATTGTGACTTTTATCTAAAATGGTTGTGCAGCATCATTACTATATTTCCAGATTTACCCAGATCTTGATCAAATTTGGTGACTTCGGTTGTACTTCCAGTGTACATTAGAAAAGCATTGAAGTATCCACCTTCACAATCAACAATAACAAAGAATCTTGTTTCAAAATAATGCCTCTTAGTATAAAGGAAATATGTTCTTTGAAAAGCATAAGACTTTCATCCAGTACAAAATTTACAAAAAGATAAAGAGAATTTAACAAAACATTTCTAAACTGCTTTGTAATATACCTAATTTTGTAAATTCTATCATTTTTGCCTACTTTAGAATTATCCACAAAGTATATTAATTTCAATGCCCTTGACCTAATTTTGCAAAAATTAGGAGTTTCAATCAAAAAATTTTGTGGCTATGGTGGTTTATCTTCCTTTTTTTTGTACTAATGACATAATGACGCTTATTATCTGATATAAGTAAAGTTCATTAATATCAGTAAGTTTGCAATTATTTAAATGTGATTTTGACAAAGGAGTACCAGTATTATTACATAATCATATTTGGTTAAGTGATCAATAATAATTTGCACAATATCTGCAGAAAAAAAGCATTACAAAATTTTTAGTGCTGCAGGTTCTCCCAAGAGGTTTAGACTGACAGACGAACCATCACTGAAAAGAAATTTACGATGCACCAAATCTTTGCTCTTCCAATAAAACTGATCTAAATGATTCTTTTTTCTATCATATTAGGTGGTGACACATGGTCAGTTTAATTTATTAATAGTTAAATATGAATTATCTTAATCTTCTGACACATTACACCATTATTCATCTTTACTTTCATTGTCTCCCAAATATAATGCTCACTATCATATGCAGAACTAGATTCTCCTGCTCATCGTCACTATTATTCAAAAATGCCAAACAATTCTTCATTTACCAAATGATTTTGTTATAATGTGATGACAAAAAGTGTTTGTAAGAATACAACTGCACGACATCTTTCTAACAACTGAGACAAAAAGTTATATTTAAATGAAAGTAATTGAGTAATTAAATGTTTTTTGATCCAGATACATCCAGTTTCCATAGTTAAGGAGGGATCATAATAATCAGCCTCTAAGCTTTATAAAAGATAATTCTGAGTACTCTTTACAGCTCTACTAATGTAATACGGAAGCCACAAGCAAAAACGGATTAAAGAAAACAATGCGTCCAATCTAGCATAGATATCTGATTCCCATACACCGAGCATGGTATTCTTATGTGGGTTTTTACAAGTTACACAGTGAAAAGGTTAAATTCAATTGAAAATAATGGTTATTTTTAAAAGAATTTTATATATATATATATAATTGCATTATTCATATAATACATTAAATAATAATAGAAATAATAAAATTTGTATATACAATAATTAACTATACCTACAAAAGATACAAGCTAACACGATGACTGACTGTATTGCATTTTACCAAGTGAAAAACAAATTTTTCACTAAATATTACTTTAGGCATTATTTATGTTCGACATATTTTAAACAATACAACTGGTAAAGCAGCTGCAGAAACTCATTATACTTTAGCATAATTTGAAACCATCAAATTTCTACATATATTTTTATAAAATTAACTTTATAATTTATTTTTATCTTATTTGAATATTTTTAACAAATATCTTGTAAATAAATATATATCTATAATTGTAAACCCATAGTTCTTAAATTTTGTGGTCGCAAGTCTTTCTTGCCTAGAATCCATATCACTATCATAAGCACCACAAAACTAAATGGGAGAAGTCCATTCCATTTCTGTAATTATCAAAGTTGCACAAAAGAGCTAATTACAATTGTCTTTATTACAAAATAATGTAATTACAAAAGCAAAAACTAAATTAAAGAATTAACTACAGATAATATAATTGATTTTGGAATATAATTCTGATATTAAAAAAGCCAGGATTTTATGTTTGCATTGATACAAATTGTTGAAATACTTCTAATATATGTGGATCTAAGTCTTGTGTGAAGAGTAGAGTCTCCAAAGTTGAGCTATATTTCTGAACTTGTTCGTGGTGCTAAAAATAATATATCATATTCCATTCGATATTGAAAAAAAAAACTTACCTCAAGAAACACTTGTTGCAGTCTGCCTATAGTCCACTTATACCAATGTGTATTATAGTCCCTAGCATCCGTATCACACCTAACGAGATGTTCAGATAATATCATAATAAATCTTTGAAAAACTATTAAAAACAAATTTTTTTGGTCAGCTTGAGCAGCTTCTAAACGTTCTTCCATTCGTTCTACCATCTCTTCAGTAGGTTTTTCTATATTATCAGGCTTTTTTTTCGCAGATTCTTCTTCATCTTCAGACTCACTTGAACTCGATTCTGCTCTAGCTAGTTTTTCTCTAGCTTCATTCAATTCGCCACTCAATTTGATGACATGTTTATTCATTTTTTTTATAGTTAAATGCAACATTTCCCATAAATACATTTTGGTAAATTCGACAACCATCTCTTTGGAGAATATCCAATTTGCTACAGCAGAACATTCAACAATCTGTGTTTTCAACATTTTATCAACCAATACGATCATCATTTGTTGATGATTATGCCACAGCTCAAACATGTTACGCAATATACAAATTTGAGCCTCCTCTGATTCTGCCAATATCTAAAATGATTTTATGTACAATTAGCTCGGCGACCGCATTTGGTTGTTGAAGATATACCTTAAATACGTAATGAAATTTTGATATAGCGGCAAAACTATGCGAAAAACTTTTTGATCCTAAATTAAGCAGGGTTTGTACAAATACGTCGATTTTTAACGGATTAAAGCGACTATCTGCTTCCTCTTCAGAACGAGGATTTGGAAGATCTTTTAGGACGCCCAAAACTTCTTCAGGTGTACATTTTTGCCTTATGGAAACTACTAGCTGATGGGCTACTGCAGTACCAGGAAGAGACGCTATATGATAAAAAGAAGTTTAGTTATATAATAATTATTTTAACACTGATTCGAAAAAAGAAGCGTTCGCTATCTGCGTAAGAGTTTTGGTCAGGATGTTGATTATTATCGTGCGAAAGAATCGCATCGGGTAATTCGACTTACAATTTTTAATATTAATAAATTATATAAATTAAACTAAAATAATTCAAAACGATAAGCAATCAGAATCCTAGCTCTAGAGCTCTTTGTGAAAAGTAAATCGTGGCTAATATTTGTTTGTTTATTTAATCTGTATGAACATAAAGACTAACAAAAAAAGTTAATTTTAGGTAATTTAGATGCAAGCGAAACGATCTATTTTCCTTACATATAAAGAATGTATTCTTAAGATAAAACACAATAAAACATAAATGTGGTAAATAATACGTAATGTTACGCATGAGAAAATATTTCATAATTTATAAAAATAATTTGTTTCTTTCGTTCAAAGGAAACGCGTTACATATTACGTAATATTCTTATTTTGAGTTTGACTTACACTTAGCAATACAAAAAGAATTAAAAATTCAAAATGAAACTCAAATAGCCTAAGGTACTTAATTATTTGTATTATTACAAAATGTTGTTAACTGGTTAACATTTCTGGCAAGAAAATCACATTGAACTTATTTTTCTTTCAAATTTTAATAATATATTCATGTATCGTTAAATTTTTATTCGAAATGGCACAGAAAGTAAGATAATGTATATACATCCTTTTGTAAACGGTTCCTATTATTCATATACCATAAAAACTTAAACAAAATTTCTTTAAAGTGCCATGCTTCCTTAAACATGTCATTTTCAACATTTTCACACATCTTCACATAAACAGGAAGCATCAATCACCGTAATTTATTTTTATTACAAAAAGTACAAATTGCCAAGCAAAAATTACCTAAAAAAGTTAAATTCGTTGCAAAGCAATAAATAATTATACGCAATTACTCAGATCGTTGATAACAGCAATATATGTATTGCAACAGTAAATCTGATTTGATTGCAGGATGTGCGCTAAGAAATCGAGATACAATCACAATCGATCAAACAAAATTTCTTCAGAAAAGTGTGTCACTACACCAAATAAGGCATCGTAAAAAACACACACATTATTGTTACGCCAAGTAAAAGTGACACTCTTATGAAAACAGAATTTTGATTTTAGTACATGCCAACCAACAGGCACAAAATTACACATTTTTTATTAAAAAATACACTAGTCCTTAAATGAATATTTGACAGAAAGGATCAAGATTGACATAAATGGGGTTGCAGTATCTTTTATTTCATAAAGCTAGGGAAGTGCACACTACTGAAGAGTCACTACTGGGCGAAATAATACTTTTATAAAATAAGTACAAATTTTATTGTTCTGCAGTTTCTAATATTGTTTTCCTTTAAGCTGTTAAGAAGGCTAAAAAGTTTTTAATGACAGTTTAATAAACGTGCCGTTTAATTTAAAATGTTTCCATTTTTAGAGTTCAACACATGAAGTTTTTATGGGTAGACATACACTTTATCCATTGATAAAATCAATACTTTATCCTTAGAAACAAAGAACGCTTTAATTTGAGAAGCATCATGCTAGCTTTAGATTTAGAAAATAATTAACATCCATGACCCAGTCAACTTCAGAAGTTATCTTTGTGTTCTAAATTTACCAATTTCTTCTTATATCTATAAATGACTGATTTTTCATTAATACAAAATCTCACCTTCCATGTAATATTGAATAGTTGAAAGTAATGGGTGAAATATGATTTTTTCCAGTAGAGCGGTTGTCGCATGATTATAGCCGATGCGATGTTTGTGTTTAATTGAGCGTATATATCAAAACAATGAACTTTGTCTTCGCTAATATAAGTTTATTGTTCGTTCCATATAATTTCATTTAAGATATCTAAACTAAGTATATGCATTTTGCGATCTAATTTAAAAGTCAAGAGCTGGAAGAACTGAAATTATTACACTTGTGGACGATGAAAATATTTGGAAAATTATTGAGATGCTGGACTATCTTGTGAGAAGCAGATAGGCAGAATGTACGAAGGTATATGAATACTTTTTGGTATAAAGTCCAAGTTATTGTTAATTTAGAAATTATTTCTCTTTGTAAGCACTATCTAATCCAAAACGTTCCACTATATGATGTCGCCATTGTTCTAATGCATCTCTATAAAATTGAAGTACTGGAATTTAATTGGTAGTAATGTAACACGTTGAGCGTCAGAAATGAAATTCCAGACAACACTTAAGATATTCTTTCAATTTTGGAAATTAAAAATAATCTGTTGGTGTGAATTAAAATAACATAGTAACAAAATTTAGTTAGAAGTTATTGACGTTAGTTTATAAATCATTAAAATATTAATTTATATTTATTTTGAGAACGATAATGGCAACGATTACCCATGTAATTAACTGAATATGCAAAAAGCTGTTTAACTCCGGAGGTTTTCCCCATTAATTCGCTTAAACGAATTTTATCAGATAAACCGATTAGTTTGCAGAGAGCTTCATAAGCGTAAGAAATACGGCAAAAAAATTGTTAGAGCCATTTTCGATAAAATCGCAAAATACCTAAAGACCGCAAGAATGTGGCACTTCCGGTCATTCGGTTTTAACTAAATTCTTATTAGGCCGTGTCAGACAGGTAATAAACTTAAATATAAAATTTCACTTTTCTGCGACGTTTAGTTTTCGAAATATATTGACCACATGCACACACGAAAACGTAAAATATCACGTTCATAAAATGAAAGAACTCACATAACAAACTATGCTAAAATCGTATAGGTCAATTTCAAACCATATTAAACAACTAGTGACATTCAAAGTTAAACGAAAAAGGGAGAAATAATTAGACACCGAGCACTGCTTAAATAAGGCTTTTACATTTAATCGGTCGTAGTCAACGCAAACGGTGGCGTTCGTATTAAACCCGATACTATAATAATTAATGCGTCGAAAATAACAAAGCTTGGAGTAGCAGCTTGAATAAAACGCTTCACCCGAAATTATTAAACCATTTTTTAAATAAAATAAAACGGCGCCCAATTCTATTAGATACTGTATCTAATCTAACGAAAAGAACCTTCATTATTCTGGACGTTCAGCTCAGAAGATAATAGAACTACCAAAGTCAAGGTACTTGCCCGAGATAAAAAGGGAGAAATAGAGCTTTCCTCAGTCAGTTTATTTAAACTTGTTTAATATTAACTTTATAGCTAGTTCTACTTCGGGCACTGGGGCGCACTGACGGAATTTCGTATTCCACTTCTATTTATGGATCGCATCAATTGAACCATGCGTTCCACTTGATTTCCCGCCCTGATAAATTCGCTCTCGGGGTCATATATTTTGCCCCGTCTCAGATAGTCAATGCAAATTAAGAAATTAGTAATTATCTGTCAAGTTGATATTTCTAAAATAAAAATACTCGAGATTTAAACTAGTGTTTTATGGTTTGAACGATGGAAGCTTGTGCTTTAGAAATTTTAAATTCTTCTGAAAGTAGCGATGATGATGATGATGAGTAGTTAATTCAAGTTACAAAATTTATATCGAAAAAACGGAACTATCAAAAAGTAAAAATTATTTAGATGATGGTTTCCCAACTTTCGTGACAGCAGGTAGGTGTTTATAATTTAATTATTTAATTAGTAATATTTATTGTAACAGTTTAAATCAAACTTCCATTTTAGAATTTAAGAGAATATAATGAAGCTATTAATTGGCAAATTTAGTAACTGAATTCTTTCTAACTCTGAAAATAAATTAATATTAGATGAAATGCAATGTTATTTTTTTAATATAACTATGTGTAAATTTGTATTCTTAATGCGCTGCATTAATAAAAGGTTACATTGATATCTACAATGCTAAGGTTACTTTAAAACCATGAATTAAGTCTGTGATCGAACACCGGACAAACTGGAACGCGTTTTCCACTACACTCGGGCGAAGTTGGCAACAGTCTAAACTAAGTGCATATTGAATTCGAGCAGAAGCCGCATAGAGCCAATGCGTTTTGTAGTGCACAAAGTGGAACACGCTATTAGATAAATTATTCTACATAAACTTGCGATAAATTAGATACTTTAAGAATTAAGATTTACTTACAGTTAAAGAAATGCTTGTCAAATTTAGTCAGATAAATAATTTCATTCAATAGATAGATAAATTCTATCTTAATCCTTATATTTTAAAATTTGTAAAATCGTAGATACAGTTAATTTTTTACTTTGAATTTTAATTTAAATTATAATCATACTAGCATATGCCCGCAGATTCGCTCGCGTGGCTATTATTTACTATGGTTTTGCAACTACAAAATGTTACAAATTATTGTATTCCGTCCCGCTCCCCTTATACATATAGCCTATTATTAAACATTATTGCAATATACAGCATTTTATTTAAAAATATATTTAAATTTCAATCTCGAAACGTGGCCTCCTCCTGGCCCTAATATAACGTGAACATTCTCTGCAAAATATGGCATTCCGTTTTATAAAGCATATTATAAAAATTTCTGAATCGCCGTTCTTCTCTCGCCGTCCCCTCTCATATGCCATTTTTCCAGTCTTTTATAAAATATCGCTTCATTTAAAAAGAATATTTGATCTTTCTCAGAAACGCCGCCCCCCACGCCATCATCCGCCGCTATAGCCCATCTCCTTCAAGGAATAACCTTGCCAATGGCGAAAAATTTTTAATTTTAATACGTACATCCTAATATTACCTCAAACTAATAAACAAACATCATCTCTTTATAGCATTAGTATAGATTAGATAAACCGGTAGAAATTTATGCAACGATATTTAGATTTTCAAAATGTTTATTCAGATTCGTAAATAAAATTCCCTGATTTTCCAGGTAATTTGTTAAAATTCCAGGTTAAATAAAAACATATTTTTTGTATTGGTTTTTTAAAATACCTAACCAGAAAAGTGGTATATAACTAAATTTATAAACGTTTCCGTTTATATACCTAATTTGATGACTGTCACAATTAACCTTAAAATTTACAGTAAATTAGTACTTTTTCGGAATATGCTTAAACGAACACAAAAAAAATTGTTTGATATTCGTGCGCTGTCACATATCAGACCCTCGATCGGCTTTACAGAACTCAGTTGACGCTTCGTTCTGTAAACATCAATCTTGGGCCTGAAATATGGGGTAACAGTGCATTCGTGTCGAAAATAACTATTTTGCCCTAGTGATCCGTTTTCATACATGTACCAGCTAAGTTTACTTCGCGAACTGTTGTGATTGTCATAGTAACGCTACGATTATGCTTCAATGAAATGGTTTGATATAAAATTGTAGTAGTTGGTTGATAGTTGTCCTTAGCGCAAAAATAGAGTACGACACACGATCGTTAAGGCCTTAATAAAACAGATCTCGAAAATTAACAAAATTCGACCCTTTGGGTCCCGTTTTTCTAACTTTTTCTCGACTTGTTATGTATCATAATATATTACATCGACCCGGCAACAAGCTTTTTATTCGAAAGACATTGTGATTTACTTTTCGAACTCCTTGACTATGCCTTGTTAAGCAACGTCCAGACTATCGAATTCAATCACAAACCGAAGCTCAAACTGAAGAAGCCAAATTTCAATCAATGTGTAAACTATTTTTCAACAAACCAACTACGAACTGAGTTTCGTTCAATACCGAACTGTAGTGCGAGCTTTATATTTTCTTTCTAGATTGGTATAATTCAGTATAAAAACAACAATGAAAAGTGATACATTGAAATTGGTTGTTATGGTGTGTGTATATATTTGCAGCACGCTACAAAGAAAAAATGAGAGGTGATGGTAGCAAGCCAAACTGTACTTAAAGCGAGTTGAATATGATGGAACACTATTTCTGTCCACACCGTACTTGCATTATTAAACCGAATTAGATCAAACCAAGTTTATTTTGGTAACAGTTAAGTTTTGTCTAAATATGCTGAATTTCAAAATTTTCTAAATTTGCATTCGCTGGTAAATGTAAAATATGTTCTAAAAAATGTGTTTTCATTGATATTTTTAAGAATGTCGTACTTCAAAAATTAATTTAACAAAAACCATTCATCCAAAGCGGCTTATACTTGGATATATAATTGATTGGATATTATTATATGGTTTTAACAAATTATAATTGCGAACGACTCTATTTCGCTCATTTGAAGAGATATTCAAAATATTTTTTCTACTCATTAAACAAGTAGAGAAATTAACACGTAAGAAGAAAAGATCTACTTAAAAGAAAAACTGTGAAGACCTGTAGAGATAAAAAAGTTTATGCGAAAGAGCGCTCGGGAAAC
>JAHWXV010029525.1:0-17699 GCA_024586415.1 Phrixothrix hirtus
GATCACATTGCAGTTGTGCTCTCAGTGTTTTTGTATTCGCTGTAGTGTAAAGACGTTTGTTTCGGATTGTGCACCCCAAGACATACCACTACGCGCCGCCGCTGGTCTCCCGGTGTTTAGCATGTGAAAGTCATTTAGTGTAAGATGACGTGTTGACTTATCATTTATTGTTCGAACATTGCTTAAAATTGAAACTTTCTATCCTGTCTTATTAAAATATTTACCTAATTTTAGTAATTAATATATTTACTATTTTATACTGCGCGCTCACTCCGACTCGCGAAGCTGCGTCGCTGAGCAAGTTTATATCTTTTTAAAATAAATTATCTTTTCTATCTCATTGTGTAAAAATTTATCACCGTACCTTAATAGTTTACCTTGTGAATTAATAAATTCCTTGTAGTTATCAAGCTTGCTTGATTTTAATTCGATAATATTTTTAGGTTCTTCCAGTATTTCAACTATTCCAGTGTGATCAGCCCGATTGAGAAATCTGATGTTTTCGTCATTTTTGGGCCAACCTGTACTTGTTGTTTCACGGTATTTTTCATTTTACTGACAATTTGTTTTAATTCCATTGTTGGTATTTCTATTCTTGATAATGTATCTGTGGTTATATTTCATTTTCCTTGTATATATTGCACCGTAAAGTCGTATTCCTCTAGAGTAAGCCTAAACTTTGTGTGGCGGCTAGAAGGATTTTTCATTCCAAACAAATACAAGATGGGCCATAAAGACAGGCGGTTTTAGAATCGGCAACATTGTTAAAGTATGCGCACGAACGATACGCGGCGGGTGTGGATTGCAAGGAAGACGCTTGGAAATTCAGTTGTGATGGATCGCTTCACAGGACCAGATCGTGCGTTCCGCGTAAAACAGTTTTACAAAAATGGCGATTCATCCACGGTTGTTAGAGGTTTGTTTCGCACTGAGTTTGGATTACGCGGCTTACGTCAATGTCGTAGTGAATGTGGGAGTAGGCTGTGGGTGAGAAAATTCGAGGCCACTGGTTCCACTCTTAAAAAAATGCCCACGGGACGCCCAAGGTCAGTTAGAGCTGAGTAAGGAATTAAGGAAGTGGGAGCTTCTGTGCGACAGGATCCTGGAACATCTACTCGTAGGAAATCAACTCAACTTGCACTGTCAAGAACGTCTTTACGCCGTATTTTAAAAAAAGACCTTTATTTACATCCATATAAAATTCAATTTGTGCAGGAATTGCAACCAAATGATCACAATTTGCGGCGGGCTTTTGTCGAAACAACGTTGACGCTTTTGGCAAAGTTCAATAACATTTTCTTTTTGGATGAAGCTCATTTTTATTTAACCGGGCACGTTAATAAACAGAATTGCCGATATTGGGTTGAGGAAAATCCAAAAGCAAAACATGAAAGGCCTGTGTATTCCCCAAAAGTTACATTGTGGTCTGCAATTTCCGCTCACGGTATTGTTCGCCCTTGTTTTTTTGAAAACGAACGAGGCGAGACTGTAACTGTTGATTCTGAACGGTAGATAAAAATGTTACGCGATTTTTTCTTCCCGGTTTTGGTTGAATTGGTAGGTTACAACAACAGGCCATGGCTTCAACAAGATGGAACCACGTGTCATACATCTAACACATCTTTAGTTGTCGTAAATGAAATGTTTGCAGGAAAACTTATTTCACGTGGAGGGGATATTACATGGCTTCCTAGAGTCCTGACTTGGCTCCGCCGGACTTTTTCCTCCGGTAATTTTTAAAAATTCAAATTTTGAGCAACAATCCTGCCTCGATAGTCGAATTGAAAGATAAAATTAGAGAGAAAATAGCAGCAATTCCACGTGAAATATGCCAGCGCATTTTCACAAATTTACGACTCAGATTTGAAGTGTATCTATAACGGAATGGTGAACATCTGGATAGTGTTATTTCTAAAAAATAAATTTCTTTATTGTGTACTTTAATATGATTAAAAAATTATATCGTAATCATTATCAGTTTGTTTTCAAGGATTTGTTCAAAACCGCTTGTTTTTATGGCCCACCTTGTACAATAATGGTCCATAGACTGTATGGATGATGAAATTTCTGCCATTTAAATATGGTCGAAAATGTTTAATACCCCACACGATACTTAGTAATTCTTTTTCTATTGTGCGGTAGCTTTGTTCTGCATGTCATCATTATTGCATAAAACTTCTCCGATAGCTACTCCCGATACGTCTGTTTTTAGTAGGAAAACTTTTCTATCTCAAAATTTGGATACTGCAAGCCTCCAGACTTAACTAGCATACTTTATAGCGTTTCGAATGCTTATTGGTACTATTTGGTCCAATTGAAATCTACTCCTTTTCTTGATAATTTATTCAAAGGTACTGAGGTACTGAGATAGTTGCAAAATTGGGGACAAATCCTCGATAATAGGTTGCAAACGCTACAAATCACATTGTAAATTGCGCAACATGGGTGGTGGGAATTGTTGCATTACTTCAATTTTTCCCGGATATGGTAATGCTTCTTCAGATGATTCCTAAATATAAGATTTCTTTTTGCATAAATTTGCATTTGCTGGAATTTAATTGCAGATTTACGCCTCTTAGTATATGTAGTACTTTAATAACCTTTTTGTTGTGATCTATTAGATTTTTTCCAAAAACAATTCTCATAATTTATCAACAGTCATTGCTATGTTGAACGCGTTTGGGCTAATGTTTAATCCCATTGGTAGCCTGGTTAATTTATATTGTCCTGTTGCATTTGTAAGTACTTTATATTCTCTGTATATTCTCTAAAGGTCTTGACCAACTCGAGTTGATAGTACCTTTGCGTCAAATCTAAATGTGTGCTCCTGCAAGTGAATCTAAAGTTTCCGTTATATTGGTAGTGCAAATTTATTGTCTGTTATTTGCTTATTTATCAACATGTAATCAACTACTATTGCTTCACTTTGCTGCGAAAATTTAAGGAATGTGCTGGTTTTGTTTTCTAGTGCTATAGTAATTGTCCCCCTATTAACTAGAATTGTAATATTATACTTTTCGTAGTTTGTGATTGCCAAATAAGCTTCCAAAACATTACTCCTCAATATTGCATGAATTTCATTTATATTTTCGGATCCTATTAGGTGGAATTTATGTGTGGTATCCATTTCGTTTAATTTCAACTTTGTTTGTTGTACCTAACGTTTTTTTTGCAGAGGAAGGGAAATCCGCATGGACACCCAGCCTAAGGTGTTAGGCAGCTGGGTAGTGTGGGACTGCAACCCACTAAAACCCCTCCTTCCAGGCATCGACAGCAATGTTCATTAGCCTTTATTTGGATTCATAATTAGCAGTACCAGTGAACCTTTTCAGCAATTGTTATCATTGATATGTAATTGATTAACCCCCTATCTTCTTCTAGATTAAACGGAATAGTTCTTTTTTTTTAGGAGCGACAGAGCTGCTATATTTTCATTGGCCGTAATGATTGGTCTGGTAAGAGCAATGATTCCAGCTCATAACAGAGACAGTCTCTAAGCACGTGTTTCACTGTAAGAGCTGTTTTGCAGGTATTGCATTGCGGTTGTCGGGTGCCAGTTAACAGATAAGAGTGTGTTAAGCGAGTGTGTCTACTATGCAAACGTAAAAGTATTACCTGCTCCCTTCGCGAAAGAGATGAAGGACATAGCGATTCTCCTACCTTGTATATAAATCGCCTAAAGAAGGTGGTTTTGCTCTTCCATCGCTCTTTAGCCAAATGCCGTTCGTCTGTTAGTCGAATGATATTCAAGTTGACGACGATCCTCTTTGCTGCTACATCAGTTCGTTCATTTGCTACAATGGCAATATGAGCTGGTGTCCATACAAAAATTATGGACTTCCCTTGTTTTGTAAAAGCATGGGTAAACAGCTGTATATTCCTTGAAACGGATCTTTGGAGGTACTGTCATGTAACACATGTAGCACCGATTGAGAATAAGGGCATATTAGGAATAAGGTTTATATAGTAGTTAGCACAGCGCTTGAGGGCAGCACAAATAGCAATTAACTCACATGTAAGTATACTAGCATAGATCGGGATCGTGCATTCTATTACGCTGTCTCCATAGCTGACCCCATACCCGGCTCTGCCCTCATCTTTTGATCCAACGGTGCATAGAATCTGACATGGAGCGTATTATTCGAGTATTCCCAGAAAGGATTTCTTAAGCATAGTAGGATTGGCCTCTCATTTTCCGGCAGTTTCTAGATCCATATGGAACACAAGAGGATATATTACCCATGGTTATATCTTCTCCTCTTGTAAAGCAGCCAGAGTTTCTTCCACAATTCGCAGTTGCTGCAACACAGCTGTTAATAGGTTGCAGGAGGATTTATATTTTGTGCCTTGATTTTCATACTATTCAAAAGACCAACTTCGTTTGAATATCCGCAGAATTATGTAGCATGGGTCAAGATGAAGCTTTAGGCGGTCGATAGCAGTGACCTTCGTTCGTCTAAGATCTAAGGGCTCAAAAACTGCGTCTGCTCCAAGACTATATGACAGACAGGTGCGGAATGCACCAGTACAATACCGCAAGCCACTGTTCTAGATGCTTTGAAGAGGAGCCATACGGGACGGTCTAGCCGAAGAATAAACAGTGACTTAAATATCTGAAGAAGAACTTTTCTGTCTGCTCCCTAGTTTATACGCAATAAGCACTTCAACAGGTTAAGTGTGGATTTACAACTATTAATTAGTTCATTTATATGAGCCCTTACTGTCTAATATTACACCCAGATACTGGAAAGTGTCCACATTCTCAATCTGCTCGTCGTTGAGTATAAATATTGCAAGATTATTGCAGGTGCTTTGTTTTCTGCAGAAATGCATATCCTTTGCTTTTCCCAGTGACATAATTAGATTTTGCTACTTAGGTTTGACAGTAACGTATGCCAATGCAGTTTGGAGGGGCCCACAAATGTCCTCTACTGTTTTACCGAGGATGAAGAGCTCTATGTCATCCGCATAGGAGCTGTAGCAGACCTGGGCAGGGATTGAGATCAACACCGAATTAGTAGCGACCAAAAATAGCGTTGCGCTAAGTGGAGAGCCTTGTAGTGTCCCATTGTAGAAGAAATGGGGGTCCGAAAGAGTGTTATTGACCCACATCCTAAGCGTCCGGTTCCTTAAGAAGATCTGAATAAATAGCTGTAAGTTTCCCCTTATACTCCAATCATGTAATTGCTGGAGAACGTCTACTTACTTTATAGCAATAAATCCATTTTTTATGTAAAGGAAAATCGCAGAGGCGTGCCTGGTAAACAGAAACGTTTTTATTTGCCAACTACTTCGGTTATTTTAATCATTTCAATGCGTAACTCTTTGCCTACATAGTTAAAGAAAGTGCGCTAATAGATGCTCCACTGTAAATAAGAAAAATTAATTGTTTACTGACGTAACCTATTGTTATGTAATTTAAATTATCGATTTGACAAATTTCTACGTGAACTAAATTATATGACTTAGGTTTAGTTGAAGAAACGAAAAAAGGTTTGCTTTTTGTTTATCTCTGTATGTTGCTGTTCTTGTGATTGAACCTCATCAGCAAAATATACTTGACCTATCTGGGCAGTCATATGTTGTTTATTATTTCTGAAATATCTTGTTCGTCCTTTTTGAAAATCTTCCAATTGCACATACAATTTTTCTTACTTCTTGCGTTGTCATTATAGGAAAATGTGTGTCCCTGGTAATTATTCGCCTGCCCTGTATAATGCTGAGAAATACGTTTTTGATTTTGTTGCTGACTTTCAATATTATATACTCTTGTTTCCTGAAAGTTGTGTAGCGCCTCATCCTTAGCTTAACGTAAATGTTTGTAATCGCCAGCTTTTATAATTTTACGAATTTCGCACCTGTTAGTGCCGTTTGCAAATACGTCAATGGTTAACTTTTCGCTTGCTTTCCTAAAACATTCTATAGCGGTTCTTTCATTACCACCTTGTAGTTAAATCCGCCATTAGTGCTTCGTCCGATTTCCCAAAATTTTCAATACCTTTATTTCCTCGCTTTGAAACTTGTAGTTTCGCCGCAATGGCTGAAGCCGATTGTTTAGGTAGAAATTGGTTTTTTAAATCGCTTACTGGTTCGCGTTCAAGTTTGCGTAATTGAGTTGCATGCGAATTTTATCTCTGTACAGAATGCACGCCTTAAGCACAAAATTAATTAATAGTGGTATACTTCCGATATTGAACGCTGACTCATACAATTCATCGCCCTCAATTAATTGGTATGCCATTTCTATCGTGCTATTTAATTTTGGTAATAGAGTTGTTGCTGTTTTGACGTTAAATTTCTCTCCCATATTGGCTATGTTTTGGATCGTATCTAAAATAGGATTCCTTACAGTTCTTAAAAATTGAAAAAGATTACCTGAATTGTTTAGTATTACCCTTTTTCTTAAAATAGTGTTACATATTTTTAGTTTATTAACCATAGCAATAATAAAATTTTGAAATACGTATAGTGTTTCAGGTTTAATATTTTGATTATTAAGTTAACATTTATAATTTTCAAGTAATTTGTCAAAATATAACTTACAATAGTAAATTGTCCTACTTTATTCTGCGTAACGACTGTGTCGTTTCTAGTATCGCCATTGTCTTTCTTTAAATTATCTAGGAACATAGTTATCTGGTTATCTAAGCCTTCAAACAGTTTCACATTGCCTATCCCTACAATTAATTGCACTTACAGACGTGTGCTTTACTTATACGTGATTTAGTTTTGCCTGTGATTTCCGCACTTCGTCTAACTGGATTTCTTGTCTGATTTGTGACTATGATTTTTCTTATTTTTCATACTATACTACTGATAAGAATATTTATTATAATTTGTCAGCTCTCGCTGCTCTTTTTGATAAAAATGTTAAATGAGATGTTAAATAGTAAGCAAGCTCTACTACATACAATATTTACTTAGAGAATTTCATTAAAATCAGAATTAATTTAAAATCACTTAAAACATAATTTTTTTAAGGAATAAATTGACTAATATATTTAACTATTTTAATTCATCTCGTATAAATCATAAATTGAAATATTTTAAAAATACATAGCAAAATTATGATATTAAAAGGTTAGCTTTGTTGATTTAACAAACAATAAAATTTAATTAACACACGCCTCTAGGTAAAGTAACGGTCATGTTTTTACAGAAAATTCCCCAGGATAAGCATACAAGTAAGTAATGTATATCGTAAGTGGAAAACTTGGTAAAGTAATCAACGGGGCAACTGGAGCAATTACAAATAAGTTAGGAATATTGGCGCCGTCTAAGGTTAGCGTAAAATTGGCAACAACAAATTCTCGGGTGAGGGATCGCATTCAGTTTTTAGTTTTTGATTAGCAATCAAAGTACGAAGAAGTACGAATAATCGTATGTAATAAAAGGTTTTAGTTCGGAGGTGCCGTGTGTTTTCTATTTTAGAGAGTTTGATCTGCCCTTGTTAAATTTCTGAAGTTATCCATCAGTGAGAGTTGCTGGATTGGAATTTCCTAATGTTTGGGATAATTATTTTAATAAGATAAAGGCAATACCGTCTTATTTTGGCATCCACCCGCTGGGTCTTTAATTTAATCTGAAAAATAAAAAGGACGGCTTCCGCTTCTAATAATTAAATGCAAACCATCGCAACTGTAAGTGTTATCTCAATTATTTCACCTATAAAACCTGAGTGTTAGGCCATCTTACCCTAAGTACAAGTTATTGCTGCTAAAATTAAAATTTTTGATTAACGTCAAGTAATAAAAGGGGCGTTAATTTCCCGATCTATTTGTGTTATGAAAGCAAATAAATTATACGTAAGAAACCCATAATTTATTTGGTCCGAAACAAATGAGGTTTTGAACCTTCATTATTAAACGTTTCAACAAACCATTTTGTGTGTTATAAATCTAGACTATCAATTTTAATGAATTAACATCTTGTTACAATAATTAGTTAAACTAGTAGCTTGTAGTAAATTAATTTGTCTTATGAAAAACTTGCATACAGGGTACCCTCGAACGCTTGATTTGTTTTGTTCTTTATATATACAATGATTGCGTACTTTAAATATCGCTAACGCAAGTAAGGTTCGTTCTTTAAAGTGGTCTTGAACCTATCTTTGATGTTGTTTCAA
Source organism: Phrixothrix hirtus (assembly GCA_024586415.1). Taxonomy (NCBI): domain Eukaryota; kingdom Metazoa; phylum Arthropoda; class Insecta; order Coleoptera; family Phengodidae; genus Phrixothrix; species Phrixothrix hirtus. The sequence goes on from JAHWXV010029525.1 coordinate 8,126, forward strand.
TAATAAATACGAACCCATCGGTTGCGTTGGCTAATGTCAAAAATTGTTGTTAGTATCGTTAAGGAATAGTCAATTTGCTTCAAATTTTAAATTGATTTGTATACACGTGAAAAATGAATCATGAACAATATAACGTATCTTGTGCTCAATTAGTTTTTTTTTATTTCAAACAATATCACTTTTACCTGCTATTATAGCCATACAGTGTGCGTCTAGCAAATTTAATTCTCATCCAGAATTATGTTATTCTGCAAAAAGTTGGAAAGCATTTGTTTCCCGTTAAATTTAAAACGTTAATAACAACGTTATTTGCCATCAGCTTTATCAGTAATGATATACAGGGTTGTCAAAATTTAATAGTCATTTTTAATCCTTAACTACCGTTGTGCGGTCGCCGTGACTGATGTCAATACTTGTGTGACTATTATTTACCCCCGCCTTAATTGCATCGCCTTATCCTTCTCAGTACCTTCAAGTAAGTTTGCTATAAGCAAGTGACAGGCATATGACGCTTCTTCAGGTGTTACTTTATTCGTTACGAAGCAATAAAGTTTTATTGCGGTCACATCGGCCGTACCTCATTGTTAGTGTAAGTTTGTTTTAACTCTGTTTTTAGTAAAACGGCATATTTTTGCAATAGATGAAGGCCCGGTACCGTCGAAACGAATTCGGTCTGCTGACGCAAATTATGAGGAAGTGACTATACAGTGGTATAATGAAGTGGCTACTGATAGTGACGAAGATAATATGCGCGAGGATGTGTTTGAATTAAGTGAATATGGAACTGATTCTGAAGAAGATTGTGATGAATCAGATGGAAGTAATGTGATTGATAGCGAAGAAGGACAGAATCAAAATGTAGCGTTTCAAAGTAGTTCTAATAAATCTAAAATTTCTACGGAAATAGACGTTCCAAATGGTTCCCTGAAAGTTTTGTTTCTGGCAGTAAAACACAGAAGCATAACATAATATTACGTGTTCCGACATTACGTGCACCTGCTATGAGACTAGATCATAATGCAAATCCTGTTGCTATATGGAGGTTATTATTTTTTGATGATATGCTACAAATTATTTTACAATGAACTAACGTCAGAATACAAACCCAACGACAGAAGCTCAAAGATTCCTCCAGAACCGAAATTCAGGATTTAGATCTTGTTGAGCTAAATGCGTTTATAGGACTGTTGTTTTATACAGCCCCTTTTGTTTCAAATTATGAAAATATTAATAGAATCTTTGCAACCAATGGCACAGCTCGAGAGATTTTTCGTTGTGTGATGAGTAAGCTGAGGTTCGTTTTCCTTCTCGCATGCATGCATTTTGATAATTCAATTGATAGAAACGCAAGATTTCAAGGCAATCCTACGGCGCCAGTACCTGATACTTTGACAAGTTTATTAGTAATTAGCAATCTGTATGTTCGTTAGGGGAAAATGTTACTGTAGACGAAATGCTTGCTTCATTTCGGGGTAGACGGTAGAATAAAGTATACATGCCGAATAAACCATGCAAATACGCCATCAAAATCGTATGGATGACAGATGCACGAAGTCACCTATTTCTGCAACGGATATGTATACACCGGCAAAGAGGAAGATGGGTTTGGCTTAAATGCAGAACTGAAGAAGTTTTTGAACTCAACACAATCTGTATTGAGATTAGTAAAGTCCATTCAAAATACCAACCGTAATGTCACGGCAGACAATTGGTTTTCTTCTTTAGAAGTAGTTCAGCAGCTGAAATAACGCGGACTAACTTATGTGAGAACTCTAAGAAAGTAAAAAAAAGAGTTTCTGCCAAGAAGATGTAGAAAAGTTTGGAAGGATGGAACATTGTTTGTCATTACGAAGACGTAACTTTGGTTTCCTATGTTCAGAAAAGAAGTAAGGCTGTAATTCTCGCACCATCGATACATCACTAAAAATCATTTGATGATGATACTCAAAAGCCAGAAATTATAATATATTACAGTTTTACAAAAGGGGGAGTAGATGCTATCAACGAAAAATGCTCTAAGCACCCAACAAGTCGGCGCACAAGAAGATAGACCATGGCCATATTCTTTCGGTTGCTTAACCTGAGTGGCATCAATGTGCACGTTGTCCACCAAGCCTATAAAGAGCATCCAGTACTCGAAACGGCTGATTTTATAAAATTGCTTGCAAATGAATTGGCAGCACCACAACTTGAAAGGCGAATAGCCAATACAAAGATCCCTAGAGAATTACGTTTTTGTATTAGAAGAATTATAATCTTCCTGAAGAACCAGAGGGGCCTCAGAATAAAGAATTGTACAAACTGCAGAAAAGAAAAACTTGCTATACGTGTGCTTCAAGAATCAACATATCCTTGTGTTTTATGTGTAAAAAACCTATATGCCTTGAGCGCACTTCCAAATTATGCCAGATATGTAAGTGCAAAATGTGGAAACTTTAGGTATTACAATTTTTGTGTTGTAATATATTTTTACAACGTGTGTGTTATTTTTTGATTTGTATATACCTTCAACTTGAAACGAAAATGCATTTCATTTTAAGTATTGGCTGATGTTGTATAATAAAAATTAGTTACTTTAGTACATAGATGTTTTATGAAAAATGCAATTTAAAAAAGAATTTATTTTTACTTCTATTAAAAACTTATTCACGACAATATTCTTGCATTTATTATTTACTAAACCCTTCCTTGTTCATATTGAAAGCAAAAAATATTGTCAACAGGCGTAGGTTGTTTTTTCTACAGTCATATAAAATTGCGGTCACCGTGACCGTACGTCAGTGTCGGGGTAACTAAATTGAGACCACAGTAGTTAAGGGTTAAATAATTCATGTCAAGTAAAGCATATCCTCGACCTTGTGCCGCGTTAACTAAACTTGAAGTTCTTATTGGCAATTTACATTACTTTCGATATACAGGGTGTTTCAATGGGCTCAGTCCATCATTTGTTCAATTACTTTTAAATAAAGATCTGGATCAGTTATCCACAAGAAAGGGGGTTTCACCCCTGATTTTATAATAAGCTTAGCACTCCCCAACATACAGCAGTGATCATAAATAGTGAGCACCTTTAGCATTAGTATATTTCTTTTCAGTCTTAATCCCATATATGCAGTGCCATTAGAGTGTCCGTCTCCACTCTTAAGGTAGGTCACTAACATCTTGACATACAAGGTGTATCACAATCAGCACCTAGTAGTAGTTTCGACTTGAGAACAATGTCGCACGTCTTTTATCGACTTTGTCCCGACATAACAGTGTTTAGCCTCGTAGGTGCCGACGGACAATGCCTCGCTCTACTGTATCTTTGCCGCACGTGGTTAAACACTCGTGATTTTTAATTTCCACATGCGTTCTTGTCAACTTAGCCTGTGATAAATTATAGTTATCATAATTCCCATCAATTCAATGCTATGTATTTTTTGATTTGCCCATTGTTTTATTTGATTTCCTGATCCTGCTGCTTCCACAATGATATTCTCCATTTTTTATCCACCTTATGTAGTCCCTATTTTTATTTCAATTCCCGACTATTAGCATAACGCCGCTTGCAAGGGTTCCATGTGGTGGTTGGATATTGTTCGGTTAAAATAAAATATAATTCTAAAAATTATTAGGTTTATTAAATGAATAATAGTTACGTGATGCACTTGAGTAATGCCTAAACATAGGTATTCACCATAACAACTGACAACTATATTATGTCTTTAATAACAATCATCATAATATTATGTCTGATAATTAGTGCTAAATAGTCATATTAGTAAATCTATCGGTAAGCTTGTAACGGCTCAAAGCGTAAACTTTGGGTCACGGAATCAGTAAAACTAATTTATATTTTTGCTTCCGGGGTTACTTGTAGGAGTGGCTAGATTCAATTCGGTTGGGTAGAGGGCAGTAATTGCTGCTGGGTCCCTCTCTTGGAATGGTTCGTAGTCGGTTACACTAAATAGTAGAGAGTCTAGTATTAAACGGAACAGCCCTCGGAAGTGGTTGGGACTTCTTATGTGAAACGACGTTTTTACAATCGTATATTTAATAACTAAGTTCGGCGGAAACAATAAGATGGATAAAACCTTCAAAAGTAATTTTATTCACAACAACGGAAAGAATAATTTAAATGAACACCTTCTTAAAATTTATACATATTTGCAGTAACGGATATTTAACAGTTATAAATTAAACAATTAGTTTTTAGAAGACTCTAAAGCTTTCAATGTAACAAGAGCATTATCGGTGTTAAAATAATTATGACAGGCGTTCAGCGTCGCTTTTCGTCCCTTGCAACGAAGCGCGCTCCGTCTGGTGGAATTTTATGTACTCGTATTAGTTGTGAATTTTACCAAATTAGATCAGTCTCCTTTCAGGTGTGAAAAAGGGTCACGTCGCTCGTGGCCGTGCTCCTTCGCGTAATGACTTGGACGGTTCAGGGGATGATCCCTTAACCTACTTGTGGCCGATGCCACACGGTAGACGAGGGGTTGCTGGCGTCAAACAGACTCTCGCTACATACCCATCACAGAGTGTAACGCTTGTACGTTCGCTACAAAGCCGACACAACGTTCGAGCGTACTAGTTATGCCTATTGCCGAGATCGTTCCGCTATAGAGCAACTCCCCCTCTCTTGACAATAGGGTAAACTATTTTCGCAGTTTTGATTTCTGCGACGGTGGTGTTGAAATTGAAATACAAACAATTCGGTACGGACGGTTTTCGTTCTTTGCATTTAACAAAGCGCTTTATAATTCAACAAAAATATCCCGGCTTTCTAGGCAGAGATACACCTATTATTTAGGTACGGAATGACGCGGTCTTAGTTCGGGTACGAGATTGCTAGAGCTATCGGTATTAATTCGAGCACGGGACTGCAAGAACTGTCCTCTTAGCCTGAAAGCTTCGCTGTTTTATGCAGAATACTCGATATTTCGCTCTCTGTTCCTCAAACGTTCCTGATAATTGTTATTCGGTTCTACTTTTATTGATAAGTGTATCGCTTATCCGCTTTGGTTACCACTTTATTTATAACGTAATATTGCGCCATTCCAATTAATATTCTCCTGTTAGTTAAATTCGGTTTTGAGATTGCTTTATGTTTGTTATACATTTCGGTAGCAATCTTTATTGACTTTAAATAATTTCTTAATACTTTGGTTATTGCGTAATATTTCGTCATCTTTAAGTTTTACTTAATTACATTTTATTTATATCCAGGTTATTAAACAATATTAATTTTAAATTAATTCGCCGTCAATCACTCTCGCTTTAGATCTTATTGTCTTTTTAAAATGTCTTATCAATTTAATCTTCTGGTATTTTTGCGGAAACATAAGACGCACGTATTTGTTGCAAATCGGATTTTGCGTCACTTTTTCACATTAAAATATTTCGTTTGGAAATGTTACAAGCCGAGGTTCACTTGCAATTAACCAATATTAACTAATAATTATAAATTATTGGAATTCTAATTTAGCAGGTAATTGAACTGCTAACTATAGGTATGCCTTATAATGACATTTTACAATAAAGCAACATAATTATAGCCGTAACTAAAGCAAAATTTCTTAATAATTAATTACTGTACCTTATGCGATATATTTTAGATGTAAATAACATTATAAATACCTGGAAAAGGAGTTATGAGAACAATAAATTTGGGGAAGGTTTTACAACATTAGTTAATTATATCGCAATTTCATACCTTCCGTTTAAAACAAGAAATACAATAGGATAGGTGACAAGCAAAAGTAGAAGGTAATCATGATTAATGCGAAAGTTGGCGAAAATACTATATAAATGTAATTGTACAGTGTACTCCCACTGTGTGAGTAAACTTATAATTCTAATATTGATCAAAACTCTCATTTCCAGTTATAAATTCGGTTCACGCAGCTTTCAACTTTAGATAATAGAAATGTTGTATTAGATCGTCCAACACCGATTTGATTAAGCTACAGTAACTACCTAGTCAATTAAATTATAAACTAATCATAATACTATTGGCCCCAGCATGATCAATATGACACTTTAGGTCATGTAGAAGAGATTAATAAAAGGTAGTTGCTTTCAATATAGATCTAATAAAGCAATAAATAAATAAATGACATATTTCTTATGGGCTTATATTGGCTCACCTAAAAATAAAATTTTAAATTGGAGAAATGAAATATAAAGCACGACAGGTTTATTACATTTAATTCTTGCATTCTATTCAAACATTTATACTCTTACTACTACTTACGAATATTAATTGCAAAATTTAAAATGAATAATGATTGAATTACGAATTAGAGAAGTAAGTACGTGGTACTCCTAAAATACCAAGGGAATAAAATTATAGATTATTTGATTTAATGTTGCAGCTTAGAGAAATCCATGAATGCAAGCTTCCGTTAGCTTTAAGCGATGTTATGTATTAAACTTATTCAATTGGTCAATTATTAACTAAAGTGCATTTATTACTAGTCAATTACCTCACCGACTATATGGCAAATTGCAAACTTAGGATATGAACTGTAATAAAGTTCTTCCACATGAAAATTTAATATATCTAATGGTAAATAGGTAAATAAATGGTGATTTTGTATAGTTGTTCCTCCACCTATTAAATTTATTATTATCATCTCCAAATAACCTATATAAATTTTTGTAATGATGTTTGTTAACTGTTCCTAAGCCATTACTAATCTTGAAATTTTAAACTTTTAACAATGTGCCCAAAATTTTGAACATTTTTTATATTATAAGTAATAGCTTATCAACTAAATATAGGAAAAACTATAGTAGTCACAAAACACATTTTGTAATTTATTAATCAGAAACTTCTAAGCATATCATAAAATAATTAATTTCACAATGGTTACACAAGGTATTCAAAAGCAATAAATTAGCCATACTACATAATTCAGTATAAAATATTCAAAAAATTGCGAAGACACAACCTCATAGACTCACTTTCTATGTTATTTTAGTGAAATATACAGTTAGTGTAACTATAGAGCTTCACTTATTTAATATAGTTTCGTTATGAGAATACGGGTTTCAGATACAAAATTGTCTCAAGATTTGATAAAAAGGAGTTCGGCTAATATTTAAAAATTCACGTTTATCTTTGTAATGTTCAATAATTTTTACCCCAAAACTTTGGGTACTCTAGGCTACAAAAATTATCGACGTGTATCATAAACCTATGATGCATTAATATCATAAATCATTGATTGTTACATAATAAAATAAGTAGGGTATCCGGGGTACAAGGAGCGCTAATTTGACAACTGATACGTCTTGGTATGCACAATAAGAAGTGCTTATATACCATGTGTTTTAATTGCATAGATTTCGAACTATATGCGACTAAAGCTTTTAGCCGGATCTTGCGCGTGACCTAGTCTATTGTGTTGGAGGATGGAATGACTAACTAACTGTACATATAACATGTATTCGGTAAGGCTTTCACCGTTACTAATAGGTACACATCGATACATGATCTCTGCGTTAATGATTGCAGGCGTATAAATAAGTAAATTGCTCAAAATTTGTGAAGTGTCTATAGTATGGAGTCAACAATTGGTGGATACGAATGGATAAACGCGTGTATTAGTCTAAATGGAGGGAATTTTCAATATATTCTTTAAAGATATGTCTTGACTCAATAAGCTAGTGTATAATATTTTAAAAATCGTTAAGAAACGCGCCTTGTTTGATCACACCCTGCGGTAAAGATAATTCCTTTCTACCGACATTCGTACATTACGGTTTCATGTAGTCATTTGCAGTTCATTTCATTCTATTCTTGCAATTTATTTTTCTCGTAGCTACGACGTAAAATAATGTTTACGCTAGGTAAAGTTTCACTATAAATCCCTTCTTGTATATAATTAATAATTCAACATAAATTTACAGGATAGCAGACAAATTCAAATATGTAATTTTAGAAATAAGTTCTTCAAATTGTTACTGTAATATCATTTAGACAACTGTTTCCCTTCATTAATAGTAGAGAAAGCTGATTAGAGTACAGTAGTGTGCTATTTAGTAAATAATTCAATGGTTTTTGTGTTCTAAATAAAACACATGATCGAGTGTGGGTTATTACGGCCGGATTTCTAATCACTTTTCACGCTAAAACTTTAATCAGATTAAGGTTTTTCCAGATTTGTTCATTAAGCGCCCGTGTATACGTGTTAAATATTGTCCTAATATACAGAATACCCTGCATATAACTTCATTAGAAAATTCTTTGGAGTATAAAAAAGTCGTTAGAAAAACAATAATCCGTCAGAATAACCTGACAGTTGGAGAAGGTAAAGTAATGATAATAATGTTTATTGTGTACATAAAAATGATAATTCAAAAATAAAGGATTAGTAAACACAAAAGGTGGGAATACGATAAAGTCGGTATTCTATTCCAACCAAACATAGTGTGTGAGATACATATATTAAAGATCTTTATATACTATTCATACTAATATTTTTGTAATGCATCCTTAATGCAAAGCTAAGCAAGTGAAGTGAGTAATCATCAAATTATCCCAAAACCATTTATGCTGTTTACATTGAAACACTTAATATTAGATTGACGGGAAGTTGTCCAGCTCAAAAAAAAGGGGGGAAAAGGCGAACCTGGGCATTCCAACAAGTAGTATCTTCAATGTTGATGACAACTAAAAGTGATACAAAATTTGCCAAAAGAGTAAGAAGGTAATATAAATGCGTGCGTACGTATGTGTGTGTAATATATAAAAGCAATTTTATTAGTTGGCAACAAATTAAAATTTTTATAGACACGCCTTTTGTCATAAACTTTTTAGAAAACAGTAAATTCAATTTTGGAACAAGTATTTATTTTAACCTTTCAATTCCCAGTGTCACCTAGATGTGCACTGTCTACATCACGCTGTAGAAATTAGAAATCAGGAACTAATATCTAACGCTATTGTAAGCTAGAGGAAAGCTTAATCTACTAAATTAATGAGTAAATATTACTTAGTTTGTAGCTATCAATGATTTCTGTGCACATATGTTTTAAAGTGTTATAATAATGGCAGATGCTCTAACATGTCCTTGAAATATTCATAAATATATTAAACATAAGTATTTTACTTTAAGTATACATTTTTGTATTATCAAATACACCAGCTTTATAGTAATTACTGCATAGAAAAGAACAATTATACCTACCTTGATATATAGTAAAAACAATTTTCGGTGTCACCTATAGGTGACACTAGGCACTGAGCGCTACTAATTGAATATTTTTGTTATAGCTTAGAATTGCACGAATTCGAGCAGTTAGTGTATGAAGATGATGTAAAGTTTCCACTGTTTCCACTTAAAGATGGCGAATTCACAGATGAAGACAGTGGTGACGAAGCGGAGGCAGGCATAAATATACTGCCTGGCCGGATTCCAAGATCAGAAGCAGAAATAGCATTTGTTGCAAATTCGAATAATGTGTGGAAACAGTTATTTATTTATTTATTTATTTATTTATTTATTTATTTAAACTGCACACCACAGCATAGCCAATTACGGTTGCAGGATTATTATAAATACAACTTATAATTGTAATGAGT
>JAHWXV010029530.1:0-22183 GCA_024586415.1 Phrixothrix hirtus
AAAATCCAAATATTGGAAAGATTATAGTAAGTGTTCAAAATGTCCACCATTTCGGTCTCTACACAGGTCAATTCTTCGATTAAAATTTTGAGAAACATTTCTGGAGTAATGGTACCGAAAGCATTTCTAATTCTCATTTTGAGATCTTTGACATCTATTGGTGTTACTATGTATACTTTATTTTTAATGTAACCCCACAAAAAATAGTTGAGGCATGATAAATCTGGTGAACGTGCTGGTTATGAAACTTGACTACCCCTACCTATCCATTTGTTTGGATACATCCAATTCAATTGTTGTCTTACCTAAAATAACGTTTATTATGAGTGGAAATAGTTGTGGTATTTATAAACAATATTGTCATTAATGTAGAATGTGGAGGGGCACCATCATGTTGAGACCATTGCCTGTTCAAAGAATCAGGTGGAATATGTCTTCGAAGGTTAGGCAATTCGTTTTATAAAAAATTTAAATACATATCTCCATTTAAATTAGCTTAGAAAAAATAAGGTCCTACTATGCATTCCTCACATATTCCAGCCCGCGTATTAACTTTAAACCTATGTTGATGATCCTCTTCTCTTAGTAACCTTGAATTATGATCAGCATAATAGTGGAAATTGTATCTATTGACTCTACAGGTATTTGAAAATGAAGATTCATCGGTAAACTAAACATTAGAAAAGAAATTTGGATCTTCGCGAATTTTCTCATCTGCCCAATTACAAAATTATAGACGATTTAAAAAATTTTATTAAACAGTATCTGATGGTATCCGATATGGTAAGGGTGAAATTTATGTTTTTTTAAAACCTTATTTACCAGGCTCTTCGAACTTTCTACCTCTTTACTAATTTCTCTTACACTATCATTTGGGTTTTCTACAACTGAAGCCAAAATATGTATTCAACTATTTTCATTGCTACATTCATGTGTTTTCATAATTAGCATTTGCCGTTCTTTCAAATCTCTCTTTACCTTTTTTAAAATAATCAGTTCGAGGATATCATTGCAGATCTGGATTTATCCGCCTTGTAAATACGAGTTGCTAGCAAACAATTACCATGAGCTTCTCCTACAGCATACACCATAGCTACTAATTCTTCTTCAGAACAATTCATGATTTATTATAATAATTACTTTAAATGAACAATTGTTGTCTGTCAAAATATTTTAACTTGTATGATAGGCGTTTACTATGCTAACAACCATGACAAAAAGTAACATTTTCACAAAAATGTGTTTTTTCTCTAAAATGTCACAACTTAGGTATAGGGAAAGGTATAATAAACTTTAGAGGCCTTAGTAGTGCATCATATGGATCAATAATATAGAGGGTATTCCATTTGAAATAGTGGAGATTTTTTTAATCTTCGTTTCCCAGATTTCCTAAGAATTTTTTCAACCCGTGTATGTCTTATTACACTTTTTGATACACAGATCAAAAGAACCATTATTACTCTTCAATTACGCAAAATATTGTTTTTTTAAATATTCACATAACGTAAATATTTTCCAGATTAGCAATGACGGAAATAGGGAAAAAAATTGTTTTTCTCGAAATATCTACAAAACTGTCAATATTTTCATTTTAGTGTTATACATAACACCCTTAATTTTTCATGTAGAATTCAATAAAGTTATAAAAAACATAGCATGCTATTTAATAAAAGAAAGTTACTCTCTGTCCATGGACAACTGAACACCCTGTATATGTTTAACTATTTTCAGTTTATGCATTGTAAGGAATTGGGAAACGCTATATAAAAAAATTTAAGTTATCTCTTTTATTAACGTAGATATTGGACTTCCGTGTATTAGTTGGACACCCCGTATAAACATAAGAAAAAGTTGTGTGTTGTTTCACACCAGATTTTTAATCTATATTTTGATGGTTTGTTGGGGATGTGTATTTGAAATTGGCAGTGTCCCCTGAAGCCAAGGAGTTGTTAATCAATTGTGACGTAAGAACCAAGATTATATAATAAATCATTACAGTGTTGGATAAACTCGTCCCACAGTTCTCGAATAGTTGCAAATGCATGCAGGTGGGGTGATCTCGAGTATTTTTGTTATCAAATCATAAACAATTTATTAAAAATTTGAATCTAGCCTCACTTATAGCTGATTTATACTTTGATCCGCATAATTTTTCATCAAACAAATCCAAGATAGATAAATGGTTATTTTCAATGCTGTTGAAAAATACAATAGCCCAAGTGGGCTTTTATTTCGGCAGAATTTGTATGAGAAGTGTCAGATTTTGTTGGTGTTCTGTGCCTAATGAACAAAATCTTTTTTATTAAATTTGCTGCCATCTGTTTTCAGAAACGGCGTGGTTGATAGGACAACAAGAAATAAATAAATAAGTTTCTTGTTGGATAAAAACACGAGAGACGCGTTTTCTACGTCCTTGTCAATTGGGAATTTTATAATTAATATAAAAAGTGACAATTAAATGTAATTTTTCACGTACAGTGGATTTTGGCGACATTTATAGTTGGGTGCGAATTCGTCGTATAGTAGTGTAAAAAAAATGGGTCGTATGTGTGTGGTTCTTTGTTTGAAGCGTTCAGGTGTGTTTAGGGACTTCACATAATGTACTATGGTGGAAGACCAGACCTAAGAGATGGAATAGCATATCTCTGGGGACTGACCTGCCTTTTTCACCCTGGTTGATGCTTTTTTGGACGTGTGATGTTCTTCTGCGGATGCAGGAATTCATAAATCAATCATGACGGACGATTTTGGTGTTTGGAAATCAAACAACCTGATAATTTGATGAATAAAAACTAAGGTACCCTTTTATATTGTTCTCTTACTTTCTTATTGTTGGCCTGTGAAAGGCGTAAGCAAAATTCCAATGCGTATCGGTGAGAAGTCAATGTAAGCCACATCCTGGTGGCCAGTTCCTTTTTGAGGTCAGCTTAAACCTTCCCGTGCGAAAGGAGATCATTACTACATACCTTCTGCATCGATTGTGGACACGTACTTGTGTTGACTGTATATCTAAACCTATATTAACCCTAATTTTAGTGTTTAGTAGTTTGAGTAGTCCTTTCCATATCTCTTGAATTAGGCCAAATTGAAGAGATGGTGAAGTTATCTGTAAAACCTATTTGTAACCTGTTGTTTTGTATGTATGCTAAATAATCCATTTTCTTTATCAATAGATATGTCATGTCATTCAACTAGACTTTTATTTTTGAACGTAGACTAAGTTAATACCTTGCATTTCAGGGGATATGTACTAATTAAGGCCCCCCTTTAGATCACAATCTAAATTGATATTAATATTTGGGGCCCAAACAAAAGGCAACCCCGGGACACAAATTCACAAGAGGCTAGGGAACTGCTTATATCTGTTCCAAGAATAGTTCCATACTTTGAGTGGCCTATCTGGAACAGTGGCACCCTCCTATATCTCGACTAATTGTATGTGTTTCTGGCGACTTCCTATAGAGTGCGAACGGTGCTGGTGTACTTCACCTGGAATCCCCCTACTCCGAAGAGCTAGCGGCCATCAGTACCATTGTTGGGAGTAACGTCTAACACACCCGTGGCAAGAATTTAATTTCATCGAAAATTTACAAATTTTGTTTTTATTTCTGTATTTTTATGAGTTACGGTTATATCAATCATTGAATCACTTATGAATAAATTAAGTGTATCCAAAGGTGTAAATGATGTTTTAGCACTATCTTTTGGTCCTTGCATTACATGAATTGTATTTCTTTGTACTGTTCTCATTTTTTTCTTTGTAGCAGTAGACCAGTCGTATCTGTTCTTTCCAGTAAGCTTTACTTCAGTGATAGATTGTTGATTTTCTGTGTTAATAGTTTTTTGTTTACCTACACAAGCTGTTACTTCATCTCTTTCTGAATTTGAATTTTATCAGTTTTACACTCACTCACATTTCTAACAGCTAATTTCTTTTCTGATATGTTAGCATTTTTTTCTGTTTCTTTACATCTGAGAAGGAAGTTGCAAAAATGCGTCTTTTTTGTTACTACAACTAGGTTGCTCGTTATCTTCTTCATCTGAAGAAGGTTCGTATTCTGATTCTGATCCTTCAAAATCAACAAAGTCATCTATTTCACTTCCACTATCCTCACATTATAATGTTTTTATAATCATTCAGTTCACTATTTTGAATCTGTTCAATTTCTGCTAGAATGTCTCCAATCTTCTGCCATTTTATCTGTTTTTAAAAATTACAAAAACCTATAAAATTACATTAGGCATAACCTTCATAAAAATTACAACTACTTTCCTTGACAAACAATTAAAACTGCACTTAAACCAGATTAAGGAATAACAAGCACACAGATCTACATCTAATATGTAAGTAACATAATGGACATTTGTCTCCTATTATTTAATACTAAAATATGTCTGCAAATACTTATCGTCACTGTAAAATTTACTATGGCTACCTTTCTAGGGTTAAACTACATCAAACTGCATTAAGAAATATTTTTTTTAATAGAATACGCTGGCACACAAGTTAAAAATTCGTTTACTGGTTCAACTATCGAATGCTCTTAACGGATTGCTCTTAAATATTCTTCTGTCTTATCCCCAAATTGGCATTCAACAGCAGCTATAAGTTCTTTATTATTCCTAAATTTCGTTCCCTTACAATTTTTTTGAGATTTGGAAACAAAAAATAGTCACAAAAAGTGGACTATAAGGTTGATGGTTGATTTTTGCAAAACCACATTTTTAAACTCTCGACTTGCACACTGGTGCATTGTTTTAGAGCAATGGGACACCTTTTGTCAGTTTTCCTCGGCTTTTCACTTTGATAGACTCTCTGAGGTGATGCATTAAGCTTGTATAATACTTTCTTGCCATCATACTACCCCTAATCAGATAATCAATTATTAAAATTTCTTGACTGCAAAAGGGCGACTAACCATCTTGGGAGGGCTGGAATCCTTAATATGCCACTGCATCGATTCTTGTTGCGATTTAGGATCAAAATGATAGATCCAAGTTTCATCTCCATAGAGTGTCAAAAATTGTTCACGTCTTATTTCGGATATGCATTTGAATCAGCAAAAGCATTTGCAGCACCGACCTCACACTAATGCCATTTCAAGGCATTTGGTTAGAATTCTAAAAACCGTGGTTTCTGAAACTCCTAATAATGCTGCTAATTGTTGTTTCTTTATTCGTGCATCCTCCTGTATCAAACATTTAGTTTTTTCAATAACATCCGAAGTGACCACAACAACAGGGCAGCTTGAATGGGGATCATCATTCAGTGATTCTCAACCATGTTTAAACAATTTTAACCATTCGCAAATAGTTGATTTGGAAGGACAATCATTTTCATATACTGCTAACATTTTGATATGTAACACATACACTGACAGATAATAGAACTATTATTGTGGCAATTGTTTTCTAACTCATCACACATTACCAAGGTATATGTGATTAAAAAACATAATAATAAAAAGTTGCATTCAAATTAAAAACACTCTAGTCTAGGAATATAAAAACAACCCCTCGTAAGTGGGTATTAGTATGATATGCAACTACAAAAGGTATTCAATATTTTGTTGGTAAAGTAATTCAGAAAGGTGAGTGTAATGAATGAATGGTTTACTACATTTTTGAGATTTAGAAGATCTAAATTAATTTGGTTCAATGCCCATTATGATAGTGCTAATATTATAAAAATCCTTTTCAAATCAATTGAGGACAAAGCAGATCAAAATTAATTGCTTACATTTTGATCAAAATTTGGCATAATACTATTTTGGTGTCAGGTAATATTTTTACAATTTTTATAAAAACAATAATTTTTTTATTTTTAAAAATAAAGTATACATAAAACTTGTCTTTTTACATTAACCCCATATAAGCTATAATGTAATATATTTTATTTTCTATTATTGAACTTTTAATTTGAATTATTAGCAATAAGACTTTTAAATAGTTTTTAAAAGTGTTATTGAATAAGTAATTCAACAATTTTTGACAGGTAAATATAATTGTAAATAAAGTGTTCTTCAAGTGATTCTGTGGTAAGTTATAAGCTTATAGTGCATCGCTTGTGTAGGGGTATTATCGACATATTCTTTCTATTTTCTAAGAACATCCTTGACAACATTTTTTGGTTTATCCTAATTAGGAATTGCTTATTAAAATTAGTTATACTATTTTAAATGACATAGTGAATAATTAAGTACTGAGTTTTGACACCCCTTGAACTACACTCAAACTTGCTGGGTTGTTGGCCATTTCATTATACTCTATTTCAATTAAAAAGTAAGACAACAATTATGCTTGTGTATTAATTGGTAAATACTGGTCTTTTCACAGTTACTGATGTCGTTACTTATTCTGTAGTGATGTTTAATAGTCTTTTGACTAAAGTAATGCAGTTTTTAGATTTTGCATAAATCTAGCTTTGCTCAAATTAGTAATAAAATTCAAGGTAGGTACGGCTTGGCCATTATAACCTGAGAAAGACCGAATCGATATCCTTGGATTAATACATGACAAATCATGTCTTTTTACTAGTACTGTACTGTAAAGTACGTTCAAAACAGAAAGCCTGTTGTTGTTTATGCATTGCCTACACTAATATGGAATGTTTTATAAAGTCGTATATAAATTCATTATAATATTGAATTACAAATAGTAAAATGTTACAAGCATACGCACATTTTATAAACGAATAACATCAGATAAGATTTATGGAATATAAAACTGTTGGAAAGCATAAATATGTATAGCACACATGTTAACTTTAAAATAAAATTATAAAAATATTACACTGCCCATGCAGGTTTAACAATGTATTTGAAGGCTTCATCAGAATTAGTATTACATTTAGATTTTAAATGATTTGTCATGTATGGGTATTTGATTTTCTTATCACTTTTTGTTTCTTTTAATATTCAGTAAACAGAAGCCACTGATATATCTGTTGCGATACCTAAATGTTTTTTTAATTTTGCTTTATAGGAATTACTAATGTCTATTTATTTCTTTGAAATATTTTTTAAAGATTCAAACACAACTTTGCAGCTTGTTAAGCCTTTGAAGATTGCTAGCATACTGATAATAATTTCAATGAAATTTTACTTTGGAATATACAAAGCCATGCCCTCTCCAAGCACTTTATGCACAGTATGAAGCTTTTTCTCAGCTTAAAACGGCCGAGCTGTAGCTATTTATCTAATATGCTATTATATACAGTTTTAGAATTCTGGTGAATATCTTTACATTTAAAAAGAATAAAATTGATACAAACTTTTATTTTGTAGACTATTGTTATTGTTACATATGTTATAGACAGCATTAGGTACAATTAATTAATTAATTAGTGTGTATGTTTAAATGTTTTTTATATTTGTTGTTGCATTTTTAAATATAGGTAAAATTAAATAAATAAAATAGAATAAGTTACATAAACTACAATAATAAATAAACAAGTACCTATAGTAGTTCTAAACTACTTTCATTTTCAATTTTTCTTACAAAGATCATAAGTTTCATCGTTGATATATTAAGGAAACTACAGATCTTTATAGAGAAACTATTACCATTGTCAGCCACTTCCAGAACCCACGGCTGTTGGCAATTATAAATTTTAATTTAACTTAAAAAAATTTGCATCACTGAGTTGTAGCTCTTCCTGTATAACTACTTTCGTTGTAATGTCTTGTATCTCCAACAAGTTCATCGATACTTTTGGTTCCATGTACACCACCTATAAGGACAGTATGAAGGCGTAATGCTAGCCAACACATAACAAAAGCTGATAGAAATAATAAACACCCAAGTATTGTTGCAATAATTAAAAATGTACTACAAGAATTTTCTAATGTAGCTGTTTTGTGATAAAATTCGCTCGGCATTAAAACTGTATACTCTATATTTTCCTTAAATTTAGTAAATTGAGTCGTTTCATTATATTTTTTAGTTAGTGCTTCCGCATTTGGTTTTTCGGTTATTTCAATAGCATCGCCAGTATGTCTTTTCCTACGGCCATGTCCAGAAGGTTCAAATAGATCAAGACAAAAGTCAGGCTGGCAGTCTACAGCATCCATGCAAGCTTTTATTTGTGAATGAATCCATAAAGTTGATCTTTCTTTCATTGTGCTTAAAAGGAATGCTTCGAAGTCTAAAAATACTTCATTATGGCGTTCTCTATATCGTGCTGGTTGATGAGGAATTATTGAAGCAAAGTCCCGGTTTCTGCAACTAAAAATTAAATAATATAAGTAAATGTTACTTTAGAATATACTACCTACGTATAAACATTCAAAAAAATACAAATAACTTCTAACAAAGGTGTGAACTTTAAAACTTTGAGCGCTGGGGAAAAGACATACAAAACTATGTTTTTGCTCTACAAAATGGCCTATGTTAGGTAGGTACCTACACATACTACCTAAATGATTTAGTTTTGTATTGTTTTTAGAAATTTTAGGAAGTTTTGCATTAAGAAAATTTATTATTACAAAATTTTAGGTCTAATTTTATTTTGGCTAATTAATCTAAATTAGTAAGAAAAGTTATGTTTCGTAAAATTAATGAAAACAATAACATTTTGGGAATCTACTTATAAAAAAAAGATTTGAAAACCAAATGAAGAGGATTGTTCAGCAAATAAGAATGCCTAAGGTTCTCCAGGATTAAAATTATTATAGGAGAAACACAAAGTTTTCGTCATATGCGGAAATGCTTCCAAAAAAAGAAAAAAGAAATGGACGGTAATTTTTATTTGGACATTTTAAATATTACAATCGCTGTTTCCTTTTTTTTTATTATTATGAAACCACCGGCCATTACACTTACACTCACAAATGTTACGTCGACGTCACATGTTTAACTTCGCCTTATAAAATGTGTTCGCATAGTCCGGAGAAAATTTAATGCAACAGTAATTCTGGCTACTAGATATTTCAGATCCACTGGAATTCCATACACTAGGATCTTTGTGTCCCATAAGTAAAACTCAAGTGGATATAGATTTGGTGACCCTGCCGACCAAGTAACAGAATGTTCATGACCAATTCAATGTCTTTCAAATGTAAAATGTAAATCGCAGTCACACCTACCATTCTGAAACCACATATTTTGTCAGATATTCAATGACACATCTTCCAACAATTCTGGCAACGCGTTTCTCAAAAAAAACAATGCAAGAATCTTTGTTGACATTCTTTGGAAAAAGTAACAGGGATTTTCCTTAGCGCATATGCAACTATTTAGTGCATTAAGAATGTCTTATACTGTGAATACAGCTTTGTCGGTAAAAAGAACAAAATTAGGAAAGGGAGTCTGTTCCAATGAACGGTGGCAGACTAACGACCAAAATTAACATGCGGCGCGAAATTCATTGCAAGCATTGTTTGTATGTTTTAAAGGTGAAATGGGTGAAGCTGTTGTTTGTGAAATGCCTGCCCCAAGCTAACTCAGGTACTTAAAAATGGCTTGTCTTCAAAGCGCTGAAGTAAACTTTTTCAAAAGTCAAGAGTTTCCTATTCCTTTGAGCCTCATTATCAATGCATTGTACTTTTAGGGTGCGGATTTCTCTTAAACGCTGGTTAATTATTTAAAACATCGCTAAAATTTAATAAGAATTTATTTCTAATGAATTGGCAAAGTTTTGAAAGCAAGAGACAGTAAAAAGTTAAACTGTGTAAACCTACTTATTTAAAGTAAAATAGTCAGCGCTTCTTTTTATCTTTGTCATCACACATTGGCAAAAATGGTTACATATGATTTTCCCTATACAATCTATAAACGTTGTAACACCCTGTAGATTAAGTTGTTATGGTCGATAATTTCGATCAATTTTTAAAAGTTGAAAGCATTTTGACATAAATATCAACTGTTGTAATTAATAGTTCTCTCTAAATAAAATATTGCTCGACATCTTCAATGTTCTCTGATATAAATCTTTGTGCCTACGTGTTTTATTTAAATTACAAGAAAATTTACCGTTATAGTGCAACCAGTGTATGTAAATTCTTTGTTTTTAAATCTGGAATATAATATTTCATTTAAATAATTTTGATATAGGTAATTAACATTTAATTTGTATAGAAATATATTTTATTATTTAAGCAAGATAATTAAATAATAATCAGTTTTTTATTAGAATTTCTTACAAAAATTTAAATTGTTTAATTTTAAAGCTATATTATTAAAAAAAAGTTTAATGAAATTAATAGAATGAAATATATTTCTGTTAACCACGGACTTAAAGTTGGAAGAAAAATTTTGAAAGAATTAACAAGGTTGTAAATTTTTCTCAACGCGTTTCCTAGTTTCTCGATTTAAACGATCTTTTTACTAATGTTTAATTACAAAGTAACTGTCTAGGCTCAATATGTCTATGGGCTCAATGCACACAGGCCTGAATGTACGCGAATACATCTTACGCTGTGTACCTACTACAATACTGAACCTTTATGGGCGTTTTCGTCTCTTTCTGAGGTTATATCTATGACGTGCGGAGCTGTTATGTTAAAATTCTACGTTATATTTATACACTGTGTCCGCAATATAAGGAACATTACTTTAACAGCAGACACATCTTAATTTGCGCGATAAAAACGCTTATAAACTATGTGTCTAAATTGTATAGCTTTCGAAATATTTGCAATTAAAGGTTTCAGTCCGCCCCGCTTTTTAATTTGGCCTACCGTATTGACCAAGAAATGCCTGGTTAACTACACATCTTCAACCAGTGCCGAAGCCTAACGAATGGCTTTGGTATGTCGCATACGATTTCATTAATGAATGTTCCCAGATGTTATTAAAAATACCCACTAATTACCGTTTAAAATGAAAAGTTTTATTTTCTACCTTAAAAGTTTCAATGTGTGTTATTTGTGCAAATTTATAAAATCTTTAAAATAAAAACGTGTTTTTTACTTAATAGATATCATTTTTATATGTATGCAATCGTATCATTGAATACGGACACATTTTTTAAATAACTTTCACTTTTACAAAACCGTTTTAACACGACGTTAAACTTTTTTGATAAAAATATCTTCATATTTTAATATTTGCACTCGTTTATTTTGTGTATAATTTAAAGTTTGTGAAAATAGTTATAAATCTAAACGATAAATGAATTTCATTAAAATTTTGTGTAATTTATATTCAATAAAAACTATGTTCATATATATTAATGTAAATAAAACTTATGTCAATTTAAGATATTTATCAAATAAATTTATAATAATTAGTGCGTAAATAATTATAATTAATAAGCAATAGTATTTTACAATATAAAGCAAACTTAGATGATTTAAAGAAATTCGTTCGACTACTTTTTATTAAAACAGCTGGCGAGTTTGATTGGAAAAAGTACTCTAATAGTAAAAGGTAACATGATATTTTGTCAACAAAATCAGTTATATTTATGTTTCTAAATACGTTTCACGGTAAAGGATATTATAGGTCTATATCCATGATAGATTTTTATGCAAAAATTTATGAAAACTTGTTTTTACGTTAGATTAAAAATTCCTACAGATTTATGTTCACAAAGGGCTTGGGTACAGGTGTGTTAAATAATGCTTCTTATATCGCGGACACCCTGTATAGAATATCAGCTTATTCTTGAATAAAAAATTATAGGAGTATTTAGTTACCATCTAAGAAAGTATGGCATGTTGCTTAAAAGTATGGCGCGAAACAGATTGCTTACACTGTATAATATAGTTTTTGCAATGATGTTGTTTTTCTAATCTTTAATTTTAATCTTGCTGGAATGAATATTATTTGTGTAAAAAAAATCAAAATTAGGAATGTATCATAAAAATAAAAGGTTAAATTATAAATTTTATTAAAATTAGCACGACGTGAAGGTAATGTTAAAAAAAGATTTAGTTTTCCAAGTAATTCTATAAATAAAATTGTTTCCGCTAGTACAAACAACGAGTAGAAAGGAACGCACGAGTTACTTGCGAATAGTTAATTTAAGAATCGTGTAATAACATAACGGATTTGGTGACAATGAACTAAAAGTACTTGACAGTTACTGATTTTAGTTTCCATACCGTCTATTCATATTTAATTAGGTATTGTTAACTGTGAATAAATGAAAGTCCTTACCCATCTTTTACAAGAGCCACGCTTCCTACCATGTGCGGGTCATCTGGGTCAGGGCTGACTGTTACTTCCATAAGTTTGACATACTTCCATGCAGATTCTTGGCTAATGCGGGCTCTGAGTTGTAATTTAGTGCCGATAGGAACTGCCTGATCAACCGGAAGTTCGTTAGTAAGATTATTATTAATATGATTATTATTACTAATTCTAGCCGCTGGAGCTTCTTTATAAAGCGCCACCTCATATTCAAGCCTTCCGGGAGTTTCTTCGACAACACCGGATACTCTTGCTCCGTGAGGACTAAAAACAAAATGTTATTATATAAATGCAAAAACACTTTTTAAATTATTTTCTTACAAACTTCCAGCGAATCCTGCTGCTTTATTTTCAATGACAGTTGGATCTGGTGGTTTACACATTATTATTAATTCTTGATCGGATTGCATGACTACTCCAGGAAATTGGGGAAACCATACTCGAACATGAACATAACCCTTTGAGTATTTTATTTAAAATTAGTAACATATTTAATTTTAAAATTTTAACGAAAAGTTACTCACATTTTGCCTTGAGACACCGCATCTACTAAAGTCGTTGATTCGTAATTTGTATCGAAGAGCTGTTTGATCGCTAGAATCTGGTCGGATTTGGCAGGCTATATCTGTTTCTGGATCAACACCTCTATCATCTGCAAATAATGGACTTCCTTTGAAACCCTCAGGTTTTCGAAGTCTCGCTGCTATTAAATCTCTGGAACCTATACTGTTGCTTGAACCATATGCGCACTGAATTTCCGTTACTGAAACAATTAGATATGGACAATAATTAGAATAAGGATATAAATACGTCATACAATCAATTAAATCTTAAGTCATAACCTACACTATATTTTACTATTTTGTCATTTTACAGTTAAAAATACACAAATAGTTTTGCTGATTAAATTGCGCTTCAATTGAGAATACTTTTCTGCCTGAAGAGATTTACGGGGTATAATCAATAACTACAGTGAATGTGGTCACTGTTTTGGCACTAACGATAATTTTATAAAATTAATAAGTTTCACATGTTTGATTTTATTTATTGTCTTTGCAAACGTTTTTGTTGCTCCTTGGAAAATGTCCAAAATGAGGCAATTATGCTGAAGACTGTACAATCAATTTTCTCGCTTTTAAAATGATTTGATCGATTAACGACGAGGAAAGATCCAAACGCCCTTCGAATTCAGACTAAGTTCAAAACATAATGCTTTTAAAATGTTTGGACGCAGCATTCGGTAACTATTATCGATCTGTCTACTGCTTTTGAAAGTTGGAATTCTTTAAATAGATCTATTTTTCATCTCAAGTGATGCAGTGTTTTAAAAAGGCGACCGTCGTGTGGTAAAGAAAGTAGTTGACGGCAAATTGTGTCGATCTAAAAGATGATCTTTATTTAATTCATGGGATACAATTTTGCTACTTCTACAAACTTTACCCAAAGTTTTATGATTGTGATGGATGGTATCTTTAGATGGACCAAGAGTCTTTGAGAAGTTACGGATACTTGTCGCAGATTTGTTTTTATCATTTCAATATTTCACTCAACAGGTCTCTCACTGCGTTACTTATCCTCCAGGCTTAAATCGTCATTTCAAAAACATTGGAATCAACGTTGTGCTACACTCACATCCAAAAGATATACCTTCGTAACTACTTTGGTGGCGTTAATGTTTCGTTTCTAATAATGCCGTAGCAGGAGGCGGATTTTCAAATTTATGCCTTCCATATCGCCATATCGTCGTTGCTTCAGCGTAAAACCAGAAAAAGCAAATCTTTCTCTTTGAAATCCATTTTTGCACTGATATTAATAAAATTATTAAACTTAATGAAGTCGCGCTAGTCATCTAGAGTCATCCGCAATGGCGCCCGGTTGTCGTTGCTTTCTGTGATAGACGTTCGCATGAAAGTATTTCAAAATAGTATTGTATATTAGTAGTGAATGAACTAAACGTTCATTCTGAAAAACTGTAACAAGCTGTTCGACCTACTAATTCATACATTTTGTTTAGTTTTTAAATACAGGGTGCGTCAAAATATAGCGAATACTTTTAAACAAATGTTTTTCTGAAGTTTGTTAAAAGTTTGTGGTTTATTCTTACACATTTTTAAAAAAGCTTTAAAGGAACGGTGGCATGTGCAATTCGCTATTACGAGAAATCACACGTTGTGGAAATAACTGATTTAAGAGTTTCACGTCGTTGCATGCAGCATGATTAGTGCAACTATCCTGTTGAAACCAAAACTGTACTATTCTACCTCTAATTTTTTGATACATAGAACCCCTTTTAATGGTCACTGTTATCGTAGAATCCCTGATTGTTTCAATAGTATATTTTTAATGCAACATGTAAAATACATAAGTTTCGCGGAACCCCTGAGTGATCTCCACGGACACCATAGTTCTGCGGAATACAGATTAAGAAACGCTGCTTTAATTGAAGAAGACAAAATTTTGTAGTAAATTTTCTTATCCATCGGATTAACTGTCGCTGTTGCTCCATTTTCTTAAGAATAATACGCCCCTTAATTTTTGAAGACGGAATTGCACTTGTGGAGAATACAATGCCTTTACATGACATTCACATAAATTTTGCGCTGCCCAGTAGCTATACTTTCAATACCCGGAATCTTCTAAAAATGTTTGACAAATTCGGATGCACAGTTGCCTATCCTGCTTATATTTTATTGTAACATCTGTTAGGTACTACACTCAGATATATTTAATGCTGTTGCAAGTTGTCAAAGTAGTTGAGTTGAGCTTTGAACAATTTCTTGCCTATCGGTTTGTGGATTAGATATAAATTGAGGTTTATCGCTTGATTTTTGATTCTATTTCCAATTAATATTTTAAGCAGATGCCTCTCGAACAAAAACTGTAGCCGGAAATCGCGTTGTGTTCCAATGAAGGAACATGCTAATTAAAATCGCATAACCGCATAGTGCATCTAACAGACAAGAAAAATTAAACTCATTGGTTTAAATTGAAAATACAAGCCACCATATTGGATAAACAAACTGTGAAAAGGTTATATAAACTGCAACTACCAAAAACATTCGTCTTTTCCTGATTAGCCAGCGTTGGTGAAACGTCGCACAGTTACAGTATAATCAGTGATTACTACAGTTAATGCAGTCAAAGATCCGTTTACAAGTTCATCGGTAAACTAACATAGGGAAGAAACAAATTATATTTAATTTGGTACACCTTTGAACACAGGGGACAATTAGTTCGCTCTAAACCCAAGAAATAATTTTTAAAGAACCAGGTGGAATTTAATAAATCTGCTACTACAGTATAAAGGTTAGTTTGCAACTTATTAAAATGACTCAAATTCGGGAGTGACGCGAATCGGGAAATTTCAAGACTATCAATTATTATTTAAGGAAATTGAATGATTTAAAATCTAAATAAAGGCGTATAGCTTCAGTTTCGTTCTTAATTCTTTTATTTAAAATTCAGGTAACTGCTTTTGCACCTTTAGTTGGAAGTGTATGTAATCCTTTAGTGTTAGAATAACCTTTTTCAACAAATGTTTTATTTACTGTAAATGTATAAATTCGTTTTATATGGCAAAACATCGTAATCACAAACTAACTGTTTTCATTATTATTTATTTTAAATAATCCAAATACTTCTTTTATTGCTTTTACGATTTTAATGGTTTTATTTTGTTATGTAAATACCATAAAATTTAATTTGAATTTAATAAATAGATTTAAATCTAGATTTTATATTTGTTCGAGAAAAAAAGCTTGATTTTAAACAATACGTAAGTCAGGTAACAAGGTAAATAACAGTACTCGTTGTATGTCATTTTTATACACAAGATGCACCCCTAACGAAGGTAGTTGGCCGTTAACCTCAAATATATAAACGATTAAATAATTAGATACTACTTGATCAATTAAATAATTGAAGCAAGTCAGTTAAAAAGTTGTGACCTACAAACATAGTTGTCAATGAATATCAAAACAACCTCAAAGATTACCCTTTTAAATCACTATCGAGTTATTTAAATTCTTTTGTCAATGCACTTTATGATCGAAATAGTGTTCATCACATTTTTTTAGTTTCAACGTAACATTTCAATTACATTTTAAAATTTAACGCAGAACATTATGTTGAAATTTAATTAATTTAATTACTTGATCTCCAGATTTCTAATCCTAGTTGCACTTGATTAAATTAGGTCGTTTGGTTTAGTTTAAAAAATATTTTAATTAGTTGCCAAACAATTGCCAGTTAAATGAAAGTGAACCGGCGTTCCCTTAGATACAATAGTTTCGTCAAGTGACGTGGCAACTCGTGTGAATGACGCAATAACATCTGCGCTGGTATTCTACATATGGTCGCACACTGAGGCACGACAGCTTTGGAGTTAGTGTATCAAACGCTCTTTTATTTTTGCATCATTCTGTATATAAAGTTTATCAAATTTAATTAATAAAAATTTAGGTAAATTGTAACGCGTCATGGTTTTCATGAGTTAACCTTGAACATCATCGAGTAATAATTTGAATTTTAAGATAAATCAATTTTGGTATTAATTTTTAATAAGGAAACCTATTTCTGCTATTTATTTAACAAATTTGGTCATTAAAATCTCATGAGTTTTGCTGGGAATTATTTCAACTAAGATAAAATTTTAGGAAAAGATGACTTAAGTATTAATAATTTTCCAAATATGATTTTATCTGTTGCTATGTAAAACTTACAGACTCGAGTTATCTTTACCGCGATAATAAGTTACATTTTTGGTCCTTTTAAAATATGATTTTGCTATTGGTTAATTCTTTGTAGCGCAAGGAATTATGGGTACCATTTCCGGTTGGTAGCGTCCTTTCGACAATACAACAGCACTTGTTCTCGACAGTCGAGGATAGCCATGTTGAAGCTTGGTTAAAAAGTTTAGAAGAAAGAACTGTTTTTTTTTTGGTAATGTGAAGCCTTCAAATTATAATTGTGCAATGATCCTTTTTTAGCTGTCAATAACTTAGTAGAGAAGTTATCGACGTATCCTGTTCTTGGGGAATTATATTTGGGAAGCACGCTTTATAGCACATTGTCCACCGTTGTTGGTTAAATGGAATTGCGGTTGCGGAAATTAAAAATGAGGTAGTTCAAATTATCAAGGCAAGCTGTTTTATGTATCAATACCCGACATCATATAACCAGTGATTACCTTACTTAAATAAAGTAACTCGGAAGTTACTTCAAGAGGCTGTTGCAATGAGCTTAGCACTTGTAATTGTGAAATACGTTTATTAACATCTAGGCAGAGTTATACGGAATTGTCAACTAGTTTTTTGTGACGTCACATATTTAGCCTCTCAGAATATTTAATCGTTTGACATTCTTAATGTAATTTCACGGATAGTTGTATTCTCACGGAGAAATATCACATATACAGGGTGACCAATATGTAACAAATTAACTTCGATTTTTCGATTAGCAGATACATACGCGTCAAACTATTCAATTGTTAATTAAATAAAATTGAAAAATAAATTAAAGTAAGTCTTCTAACAAAATTTATTGTTTAATTTCAAAATAAAATAGTAGCTAACGTTTTCGTATTGTAACCAGTTCAGTAAATGAATGGTGGATACATCTTCGGGTTTAGTATGTATAATATGTATGTATAAGCTCAATAGAAAAATATTTGTTGGTGGAATTAGTATTTTAATAAATTTTCAGTCTTTCTAGCATCGTTTAATTATAAATGTAGATGTAGTCTGATAATAAAAGAGAGGTTTCTAAGAAATAGTCAAATAAAATAAAATTAGGACGATTACATTTAAAAGTACTTTTAAATGTAATCATAGTAATATCAAAGGATGGACTCATTAAAATATATTTGTTAATTAAATAGTTTAAATTATTATATATATTATAATTATTGCCAGCGTGGGTCCCCACTATAACTTATGATTAATAATCAAATTGTTTAATATTAGACTTACACCATTTGTGACTTATATCACTTGATTTAAACCTTTGTGACTAATATTTCTTTTTTTATTCATTATACTTATTGTTACCTATTTAGTATTTTTCTTATTTTTAGAATAGTTGTGATTTTACTTTCAAGTACGTAGTTTAAGGTAAACCGAAGTGTAAACAACAATCTTTGGAAGATATTTTATTTAACATTATGTAAGTACGATGTCTGACTTTTGTCGATGATAGTTCCCTATTAACATCCTTCATCGCTGTCTTTCTATTTCTAGATTTTTGCTTAAGATAGCTATTTTCCAAAATAAAGCTAGTGGAGCCCTCTCAACATTTTTAGATGATTTTCATGTAGTACAACTCTTCCCAAGTGATTGCCACAGTAAATCTTAAGTTAATCGAGAACGCATCCCCTCCCTCTCTGTTAGTCGACGCGATTCTCGCCTGGGAAGTAATTATAAGCCTCTTCAGGGCTTAAATCAAATTTTGATTGTGATAAGTCTGCGTTAAACGTCGATTTGTATCGCAATGGAGGCTCCGAAAGAAGAACAGCATGATATGGATGTATCATAATACCGTGTCTGTAATATACAGTGGCTATGAAACAATGGCTCAAGCGTTTTCAGAAAGGATATGCCAGCTGTAGGGATAATCCAAAACCTGGACAAAGAAGTTGCAACGATATTGATTGTAGTACAGATAATGTGGCGTCAAAAGTGAAATTTGGTCATTGGCGTGCGCCGTTATTTACAAATACCTGCTTTGTACATAATGAGTTCCCAAGAATCGCTGCCGTAATTACTTATCTGCGACCGATAATACCTGGTGCCACTATTACGAACCAAAGACGATGTCGACAATTGTAACAGAGTTTGGGATTGCCATTTCCAAAAAAGGCCAATACCTTCATCTTCGTGGGAAAGCCGTTAATGTCGATTTCACTGAATATCAATAGATTATTAATGCGGCACGCTATTGTGAAATGTAGTACGTTTGCGTTAAGAAATTAAGTTCAAGTACTATGATGCATTGTCTTATGGGGTAATTTTGTTGTAGGACAAAGGCCCATGCAGCTTGTGACTTGTCAACTCTGGCAAAGGTTAAGCGGAAAACTTTGTAGCGCCCTTTTTACACTTCAGATCATTCGTTGTGTGGATTGCACGTGTTCGTTACATTAAATAAGAAGCTAAAGGTCGCAGCTATTTAGAGACTTTGAATTACTAGGCTCTTTACACAGTGGGGCATATCTAAAGATGCTCGTTATGATGTGGCATAATATATGTTTTCTTTATAAATATCTGCTTGGCTCACTTTCATTTGAATTATCCTTATAAATAGTACATAGTGCAAGTACTACAGAATCGTCAAATTTATATAGGTTACCCTACTTAGGCAATTTATTTGAAGGTCTTCAATCACATAAAGTTGTATCGACATTAGCAGATGTAAGTAGGGTGACGAAATTAGCAATGACACTTGTTATTAGCCTACAGTAGAAAACTTCATGATGGATCTACCGCCATTTTGAATTACGCATCTAGAAATGAGTCCTTATTTCTAAAAATTGCTAGAGTATTTTCAAGGTTTAGATTAGTTAGTTTTGAAATAGCTATTCGAGAACAACGATAGTGAAAATAAATAGCGATATAAATAAATTACAAAAAATACGCATAGAGTTATATTTAGTTGTGATTTGTAATAATTAAAACTTCGATATGAATGAATACGTGAGTTTGTTATAGTAAAAATGGTAGATTTCGAGCCCAGAATTTATAAAATTTAAGGAATCTTTTAAATGACATAATTACTTCAACTGAAGTTTGATTAAATCTAATAAACAATAGGAAAAATAAAATTATTCAAATTTTTAAGATTTAAAATTGATTAAAATTAATTTAAATAATACCATAAGTACAATTGGTACAAGAATTAGTTATTAATTGTTTAATGCATCTGAAGGATTTTAAAGCTAGCAAAGGTTATTTGTGATCAAAATATTATACTATATCGTTTGTTTTTATAACTAAACTGACGTTTCGTTAATTACAAAATTTTCAAAATTATTTACTAAATGGAGCTATTTTTTCCCTATAAATTTTGTTAACAATCTACGTAGATGCATAACAAAAATATTAATAATCACTTTAGATGTAAAATTTATTGAGAAAGAATGGCTCCGGTTTAGTAAATAACTTTGAAATTGGTATAATTAACGAAACGTCAGTTTAATTATAAAAACAAACGTTTTATGATGTGGTCAAAGGAAAAGAAAAATGTCCTAGTATATCTTGATATTTTCTTACACAGCGGCATAGATTCGAATATAGATCCTAGAGACCCTGTTAAACATTTTGACAGAGTAAGCCCAAATCAAAAATTAATAATCCTAAGATATTGACCGTGCTGATTGGATGAATGGCACTATGTAAGTGTGCCACGAAAGGCTCATTTTTCCGGTTTTAATTGACGTACCTTCTGCGTTAAAGGGGCTTTTCGTCTGACGTCGAAATCAAAAACACAATTATCCCAAGAGGATGGGACCAATGGCTCAATGGAGGTCCCATGTAATGTTGAGCTACAGCAGATAATGGGGGATTGTGGAGCAACGACGCCATCTAAACAGAAACATTCAGGAGATGGTGGATTACCCTCGATTTCTGATTTTTAAAGGTAAAGTTAGTCGATTCATTATTAGTAAGATGATTTACGGTTACATTGATGAAACAAAATATATAAAGAAACGATCTCAAAATTACAGTCAGCAGGTTGATAACAAATGGACTTGCGAAGGAAACTGCTCATTATGCACCAACATTTAATACTACAACTCATCTTTTCAGATTGATAGCATGTTACTCGTCTCTATGCCGTTTTAGGTATCACAGGTACGACCACATTGATACAAATTTTACGAGCACAGAAATATGAGTCTGCGGGAAGAAACCTCATTAGAGTAGACCTTGCATAAATTGTAAAGGTGACCGTTCCGCACGATCCCATGTATGTCCATCTCAAGTCTTTAAAACAAGAGATAATATATCATGCTACGATGCAAGAAGGAGAGTAACTGCTTGAACCCCTTCTTAAGACGTTACTTATGCCGCTGAAACATCGTCCTTCCCCAAGACTAACATATCAGATATAGTTAAACAACTGATTCCTAGATTAATAGAGGTACTGAAGAAGCGTATGACAACTATCTCAGACGTAGACATATTTAGAAACCTTAGCTCTATTTTAACAACAATTATAGACCAAGGCAGTATCGACTCTCATGAAAAAAGGAAAAAACAAGATAATAATTACCCTGACTCACAAAACCATGTCTGTGGCAGAGAACTCTAACGTAGAGGCTTCCTAATCTTCTTAGAAGGAAAAGGAAGAGAAGGATGGCCCAAAAAAAGAAATAATGTAACGATAAAAATCAGTTACAACAAATACTTCCTTAATGGAATATGTGATACAATGGATCTGAAATGGATGTATAGCACATTATACTAATTTAAAACTGTTAATATCAGAACAAACACCATTTTGTATGTACCTCAAGAAATTCATCTTAGATCCAACGAACCATAATAATTCAATGAATATAAAATTTTCAGACGCGATGCGACTTCGTACTGTAGAGCTAGCGATGGAGTCATAATCATAACTAGAGAACATCCTACATTATTACCAGTCCCTCTAAATACAAATTTATAAGCACTCGAGATAAGTCTCAAAGCACCCATCCCAGTTACCATACCCAATAAGTATCTCTCAAACTTTAATTGAAATGCCAATGATATCAGTGATACAATATCTCAGCTTCTTAGGTTATACCTGCTGTTGGGAGATTTTAACGCTAACACTATGGGGATCTTCACAAAGAGATATAGGACGTCACCTAATTGAGACATCATCGACGGAATGATGAACTTGCTATATGCAATACAGGTTCTCTCACCTCGTCTATAGACTTGTCCTTTTCATCAACAACCTTTGCCCAGCATCTAAAGTGGGAGCCTTTGCACGATCTACATGATGACTGCTATCCTATATATATATATATATATATATATATATATATATATATATATATATATAT
>JAHWXV010029549.1:0-13046 GCA_024586415.1 Phrixothrix hirtus
AGGCTAAGCTAATTGTAGTTGTATCAACAATAATATCAGTAACAAATATCAATTTAATTATCACAGCAGCAAATACAGTAGTTGACAGTAATTGTAAAGTCAAGTACAGTTAAAATGCATGTGAAATATTATAATTAACGTTAAATAATCAAACGAATATGTTATGAGAATGAGTGTTACCAGCAGCACTACCATGGCTCCAGATGTGATGTCCTTGATAGGCAGAGTAATTGAACCTGGTGCATCAAGTGGATCTTAGCTGACGATGGTAGATACAGCAGGCTTCGAAGTCGGCTGTAAGATGAAATACAGCAGTAATCGGTAACAACTAGGATGAGGCAAACGTCAATCCGAGTGAAGCTCTAATTGAGGTTTCTCTGATCTAATCACTCTGATAAAGCAAGTTAGACGGCGTTGTAGATGAAGCCTACAAAGACGTTCTGATAAGAAATTACGATTTTAAATTATAATAAATGTGCCCAAAATAAGAATATAACATCAAATGTAACGGTAAATAATATTACTAAAAAGGTTTTAAATTTCTAGGCCGAAAGTTAAATTTGATTTAAAAGAAATAAGTAACCAATTTGGAAAATTCCCACCCCAATTTAGAAACCAAATTATACATCCCTAGTGCGTTTTCTGTGCAGACATTGAAATTGATTCGTATCGTTCAACACTAACGCCTGTATTTCCCCAGTACCAAACCCAGTAACAAAAACATCGGCATTCGGAGGAAATTTTACACTGTAAATTCCGCTAAAAATATCGGGAAAGCGATGCTTAACGTCTACCTTCTGTTTCTTAATAATTGGTGAGATTCTCCTTCGGACATTTTTAATCCAAGACAGTTGTCTGGGTGAATCCAGATTATATGCGTTATCGCCATAATAGCTTCAATTTTTTGATTAAGAATAGTTTTTTCAGGAACCAGCGTACCTCGACGCCATTCATGAACACATGTCGCATTTAAATACATGACAAAGTAGACATGAAACTGGTAGAGTTGGTAAATGGAAAATAACGGATAATTTGTGGCTGAGTTTAGGGTTCATAAGATCGTAGAAACTTTCATAACAAAGTAATATGAATTGTGTCTTGCTAATTCTGCCACCAAATATTTAAGACAATGTCTTTTCAAATAAATCATAAAATAAAATTCAACAACAAAATAGGTGCACAATAGATGTACGAGCAGGCACAATATCAGGTCAACACGACCTCGTCGATAACTAAGAACGTTAAACAGATGTGAAATAAAAATTTGAACTTACCTAAACGTGGCACAAATTCGTTAGAAAATATTTAATAAAATTTAATAAAAATACCAAATTGGGTTCTACGAGCCTCAATGCCCGCCTTTTTCAGCACCCTCCAATAATTAGGGATCTCTTGCTGACATCTGAAACAGATTAAAATTAAATAACGGCCAAAAAGAATCCAAAAGTACAATGCAGATGTCAGCCTTCAAGCGGATTGCTACGGGCTCCCCGCCTTACAAAAATTCATTTTTAAAATCATAGATGTAAAAGTTAGTATTTAATAGGAATCACTCCTTGAAGGTTGAGTCCAAACTGTCTTGTCTATTCAATGTCACATTCCTCCCTCCTTTCCCGCGAGCTAGTCTGTTGCTGCTCGGTAAGATAGTCTTTATATCTACTTACTTATTTTACAATCAAAACTAATAAATTAATTATTGCGCTCTCTGTGATTATAAAACTGTTACAATCGACAAAATAATGTACACCACACATCATAAATTGTTGGATTATTAAATTAAACAAAATAAACTAGAATTGAATTAAAATAACCAATGCACACAGGGTGTTACAATAAATTCTTGAAATTAATCATATTAATTATGTAACAACCGTTACACACTATAGCCACTGTCACTTCCAACACCCTTACGCCATTGTGAGTTGAGTTGCAAGCGTAAACGTGGCTACCACAATTGACTGTCTCGCTAAGTGCGAATTGCATAGTGCAATTCGGTTTCTTTAAGCAGAGGGAATAGTGCAGCTGAAATTCATCGAAGAATAAACCGAGTATACGGTGAAAGCTACTAATATTTTAACCCTCCGAAAGCGCTGTAATGACTTCCAAAAAAAGCGCCCGTTTTTGGATTATCAACTTGATTAAAATTGTAAATGCTACGACATCCTCATCATGACAACTTCACACCACACCTACTGCGCAACACAAACGTAGCTATAGCAGCTTTTGTTCTTGCGCACCAAGGGGTGTACATGAAGCGAACTTCACGTTGTGTATCTTACCTTTTCGATGCTGCAGCCTCCTTTAAAATACAGGAAGTGAACTACAGGAGTTTATATAATCTCTCTATGTAGATAGCTATTTGAAAAATATATTTTAGGTTCTCTTAGTTAATAAGATAAACATAATTACGGCCAAGTATTATTTAACATAAATAATTAAATTAATTAGTGTAAATGATTTTATAAAACTTGCCATCTATTAAAACAATATAAAGATAAAGTACAATACTAGAAAAAATAAAGGGGGATATTTACTGATGAAATTATCTGGTTAAAACGACGAAGGTCGTTAGTAATTTTATATCTTGCCAACTCAAACTGTTCCTTAATCTTAATTCCGGGTATAATCGAGGTTCGTATTTTTAATCTAATTTATTGAGCAGAATTGCTTAGCAGTAATTAAGTTAAAATTATGTAAATAGTTTGTTTGAGATACGTGTAGAAACTCAATTTAAATGACCTTTGAAGGAAAGATTTTGTGGGATATGCAAATGAGAATTTACCCTCTGAGCGTTCTCCTGACTTGTTTATTACTTTTAATGCAGTAATAAGATGAAATTATCTTGTAGTAGACTTGCGGACAGTGCCTAATAAATCGAGTATGCCGTTGATAATACTTAATATTTATACAGTGAATCAAAATTTGTGGTGTTGCAGGGAGGTAGGATTTAATTAATGTAGATAGATTTTTTTTAATAGAATTTAATAATGCTTACTTTTTAGTTAATAAAATTCGTACGACTAGAATTGATCCAAGATAAACCTTTTTATTGCCTCTATTTGTGTACACATAATTGGTTAAAATTGAAAATCAAAATAGTTATGTCGATATAATTTCCATTTTCAGTGTAAATTTTTATTGAATGTGTGTCATAATAGCGTTATTTAGAATAGGGAACATTAATACTTCCAAAGTGTGCTATTTGATGAAATATTACAAGAAATAGAAATTTTAAGTTAGAATCAGAAAAATTAAGTAATTAAAAGTATAACTTCAAGTTGGACATTTTTAGAAATTTTGTGGGTCTTGATATCTTGTAACGTTGAAATAAGTTTTGTTGATTGCACCAAATTATTTAGAAGTTATTTTAAACATCTTACGAATCTTGTTTATCAATTTTACCGTCGAATATTACAAAGCTTGCTGGAGCAAGGAATTCATTGCATTTTTCAAAGTTCAATAAAGTACCCGTGTTTTATCACCTGGAAATTTGTAAGAGGAAACCAAATCTATTCTCAGCGTTCCCAAGAATGTCGGTTGTTTACGATTTTTAAAAACATATACAAATGTGCTCCTTTTCTAGATCAAAGGTTTTGAACGTCAAAGTACTTTTTAATTGTAAATCAATTAAATTTGTTCTTTGGAATGATCATACATGCACGGTGGCCATTCCGGTAAATAGATTTGTTTTATTTTTTTATTTCCTGTAATGCCCAATAACTTCTTTGTTTATAAGTATTTTTAATATCTATAGAAGTGTATTTTAGTTGAGTGTTTTATGGAAAACGTGGTGACGAACAATGTTTTATACAGCTTCGGTTTTAGATTTTGGTAAATGTTGTTTTTAATAGAATACTTTGTATATTTTGTCATCTTTTAAATCTACAAAATCCTTTTTCCAACAGCATGCTATTTTTTTTTTGATGTAATAAAATTAGAAATATCATGCATTTTGTATAAGATTCTGGAGAATTCCTGTAGATTCCACAGAACTAAAATAAATGATTCGGTCACGGATGACTCATTATTGCAACTGATATCTAAATAAATTCAAGATCGCAAAGCAATTAGACTTGGCACTAGATTTATTACATTAACTTTCTGACTAATTTTATGCTTTATTTTCCCTGAATGTTCCATAATCTCATATTTATATATACAAGGTTATCATAAAAGATTGGTGGGGTTTCAATAATCCATACGAAGGCAGTAGGGAAATTTTGAGATGTTTGGTTAGGTTAGGTTAGTTTGGATAGTTTGATTATCGGCTATGCGTAACTATGTTTTCTGATAAAGAAAAAACAAAGTATGTTTCGTTGCTAGCTGAAATCAAGTCCGTAATTTCAGTTCAACGTGCATTTTGACGCGAATACGGAAAAGATCCACCTCATGAAAATAACATACGACGTTGATACAAACAATTCGAAGAAACTAGATCAGTTCTGAAGCAGAAATCAACCAAAAGTATCAGATGAAACGATTGCACTAATTGGACAATCTGCACTCAGAAGTCCTAAGAAGTCCATTTCTCCACGAATCCTAGAGTTAGGTATTCCAAAAACAACAATTCACCAAGTTTTACACAACATACTGAAATTACACGCATATAAAATCCAGCTATTGCAGGAATTGAAACCTGATGATGGTGTAAAACGTTTGAATTTCGCTGTTGAAATTTTGAACAAGATTGATGAAGACCAATCATTTCTAGATGATATAATTTTTACAGACGAAGCTACATTCCATATCAATGGCTGTGTTGACAGATACAATTCACGCATAGGGGGATCTGAAAACCCCCATGAAATTTTTGAGAAACGATGCGACTCGCCTAAAATGAATGTTTGGTGTGGTGTGACGAAAAGTCGTGTAATAGGGCCTTTCTTCTTTCCAGAAAAGACAATTAATGGAATCGTGTATCTCGATATGTTAATCAATTATTGCTTTTCTCAGGTGGATGAACTCGAAAACATGCAACAACTTCATTTTCAACTAGATGGCGCACCCCCGCATGCTTTGAATGGATATTCCGACAAGGACCTATGCTTTGGCCTCCAAGGAGTCCAGACCTGATACCTTGCAACTTTTTCTTGTGGGAGTATATCAAAGACATTGTTTGTAGCCAAAACATTCGTGACCTGTATCACTTAAAGAACACGCTTACTGCAGCAATGACAGCCATTAACGCAAATATCTTAACTAACGTTTGGACAGAACTTGATTTTCGATTGGATATTTGCCGAGCGACTAATGGCGCACATATAGAAATTTATTAGTTTATTAGTTATGTAAAAAAAACTGTTTAAGACAACGATTTTAATGAATAAACAAAATTAACTGTAAGTAAATCTGTTTTCATTTAAATCATTTTCGACTCCGCCATTATTTTATGATAACCCTGTATATAGCAGTTTAGTTTTCCTAAGAATCTTGTCTTGTTAAGAAGCTATTATAAATTTAAATAAATATAAACGTTCACCATTAGTGTATTCTAAAAAAAATATTAAGTGGAACACGTGTAAATATATAATTTACAAGGACTTTTAAAACAATTAGCTAGTTTCGCTACACTAGTGTCAGGTGTTGAATTTGTTATTGAAAGTGTGAACCCACAGGCAATTAATAACTAAAAGCTAGTGTTAATTATGTTCTACATGTCAGTGGCAAGAACCGCTGAGAATATGGAGTTGCTTATGTAACCGTTGCAACAGGTGCAGAACAAAATGGATTCCAATCAAGAAGAAATGAAATTTAATCAAACTAAATTCAAACAGGAAAGGGTATTCATAAATTCAAATCAAACTAAATTATAATGTAATTGCGTCCAATCAAAATATATTTTAAGAAAGATCTAGAGGAAATGTTATCCATAAATTCCAACCAAAACAAATTATAGAAGTAAATTAAGTCCAGGCAAAATAAACTGAAGCAGGAAATTGCGAATGAATTTATCATCACGTGGTAGAAAATGTATTAGAGGTTTAAAGAAGAAATCGAAGATACCCAAGAAGTGTGATGAACTACATCAAAAACTTATTTTTGTCACCGTACATAAAGAACTCAGCATTTCAAAGAATGAAGCGTCTTCTAGCCCTCATGAAAAAAAATTGAAATAAATGCTCAGTAGATCCCTTACCACTAGAAAACGCATCCATATATGACGAGGCAACATCTTGGATCAATTATTACATACAGATGCGACGCCGAATAGATGGTTCATTGAAGAAAGAAGAACTGCCTTAATAGTGGTTCTATGCCTTATGCTTTGAACACTCTGCATTTCGATTGTTTTGTTTCAAGGCTATAAATACGATATGGTGATAGACATCTGCAACAGGTCTACCGGTTAAGGAATTGAGCACAGAAAATTACAGAGAAGCTCCAGGAATTAACATACACAACGCCCCCAGAAAGCTGAGGTGTGAACATTCATGGAAGATCGTCTGGATCCCGAAATACAACAAGACCTTTGGTTAGCACGTCCACATGGTCTCGCTAATGCACTGACACATGTATTGGAATTTGAAGTAGTCAAGCGGGCATTGAAGGGCCATAGAACTATTTAACCAAGTCCGTGTATTTAATAAATTTAATACGGGGTTACACAGGAAGTTTTTCTTCCGTATTTCCTTTTTAGTATTTTTGAAGTGCATGGTGTACTACTTTGTCAACTTTCATTTGCAATGGATCCTCAGGATCTTGAGTTAAAAAATTGAGTCTGGTTATGGTATTCCTCCGCCATTGACCCAGATCTATGCCCTAAATATGCTTCACAGGATATATCCCTAATTTGGACAGGGAATGTCCCTTCTCTCGCGGAGATTTCAACGTATAAAGATTGTCTTGGTTTACAAAGGAAATACTTTGCGATATTGAAGATGAATTGTCTTGGAAAATAAATCTTCTGTCTTACATCAACGGTATCTTCTTGACCATGAGGAGTCGTGCAGAATGTACCAGTGGAAAGATTGTTTATCGTCGGGTGATAGATGATCCAAAATAACCCTCCTGAATATTTTTGTCGAAGACATTTTTCAACGGATTTTTCATCTCGCTTAAAAGTAATGTCGCACAACACGTCGTGGATGCGTCGCTGTCCTTTAACAGCATTTTTAACCCTTCTAATGAAATTGGTGATTTAAATTGTTTCTTCTTGTCCTCGTCTTTCATTATCTGTTGAATTATTTTCAAAAATTGTTTAACTGTCCTTTCCTAGATAGGTTCTTTTGTTTTTGTATTATTAAACAAGCAAGTTGAATCCATAATATTAGTTGATTCATTTGAAATGCTTCTAGCCAAATCAACTCGATTAAATTCATTAGACAGTCCTGTTGACAACTATATACCATAATTAATATTTCATATTACACATTAATACTTGGTATTATAAGATAATGTGTTTGTCATACTATGAGTTGGATAGTTACATACAGCTGATGATGGATACGTATTAAAAACACACTCAGTATAATGTGCGTATTTAATTGTGTAATTACTGCATTTCGAATTTTATTTAATATAGCCACATTTACGCGTAAAAAAACATTTTTTACAAATACATGCCAAACGCGTTTCGTGATCGCGAAATATATTAGGTTGGCACGAAAGTTCTGGTGCTTTTGTTAACTTTAAACTTTAAAGCGTTTCATTTAACTAAACTGTTATGTAAATAATATGTTGTTTTATACTGTTTTGTAGAAAATTTCCTGCTCTATAATATAGTATCATTTACTTTTACTTAACTCTGTTTTTTTCTCATTTACTTTTTGGAAAAGCTGTGAGATGTCAAAGGAGCAATTTCGCTCAACTTTTTATTTTAATTTCAAATTAAGAAAACCAGCTTCTGAAACAGCTCGAGAAATTAATCAAGTGTGGGGTCGGAATAGTACTCCTGAAAGAACAGTGCAGCGCTGGTTCCTGAAATTTCAGTCCGGAGATTTTAGCCTTGAAGATGAACCACGTAGTCGCCGGCCTACGGTAATCCAAGATGGCCTTCTGAAAGCCATTGTTGAAGCTGAACCATCGCAAACTGTTCGAGGCATTGTAGAACAACTTGGTGTTAGCCACCATGCTGTTGGAGAAGACTTGAAGCGTATTTAAAAGGTTAAAAAGCTTGAAAAATGAGTACCTCACGATTTGAATGATCGACGACAAAAATTGTCACATTTAGAAGTTTGTTCTTCGTTGATCTTGCCCAACAAATATGATCCCTTTTTGGATCGAATCATTACTTGTGATGAAAAATGGATCCTGTACGATAATAATAAACGTTGGGGGCAATGGTTGGACAAAAATAAGCCGCCCAAACAATTTTCAAAGGCGAAAACTCATCAAAAAAAGACCATGGTTGCAGTATGGTTGTCGGAAGCCGGTGTCATTCATTATAACGTTATGAAAATAGGTCAGACCATTACGACAGATACCTACTGTCAGGAAATTGATCAAATGTATGAAAAATTAGCAAACTAACAGCCGACACTGGTCAACAGAAGAGGTCCAATTCCATTGCACGATAATGCCAGACTACCTATTTCGCAGATTACACTGCAAAAATTGAATGAACTGTAGATTGAATTTTTGTCTCATCCACCCCATATTCCAGACATCTCGCCAACAGATTATCACATTTTCAAGCATCTGGACAATTTTCTAAAAGGTAGAATCTTCAAAAATCAGTAGCAGGCGAAATCGGCATTCATGAATTTCTGGAGTCCCGTATCGTGTTGACAAAAGTATGCTTATTTTGATTAAATCGAGTAAATATTTGTTGAGTTATTTAAGTTTAAAGTATAACATTTAAAACCGCCAGAACTTTCGTGCCAACCTAATAACAAAATAAATTTCGCAACAACAAATCAAAAACTCTTTACACATATTATCGCTAAATACCTACCGATGAATGTGATAACAAACAGATGGAAAAACAATATACTGACCTGCCTTCCAGGTTTATTTTAATTTATATAGATATTTAAAATTATAACACTTACTCCGTGTTCTCCATCATTGTAAGTGTTCGGGTTTATAAAACAATATTGACCCGACGTAAATGATGGATTATCTGGCTCGTCCTCGAATGTTTCGCAAAATAATTCTTCTACTGTATACGAACTCGTTGGATTTTTTCTATCTTCGAATTGCAATCTTCTACTTACACATTGAACCGGTGATGATACTTGAGTTGGCGGTAACTCTGCGGCTATCTCATCTAATAATTTTATAGCTTCACCGTTAATAGCCGTTTTGACAATAACTCTAACGTACCGACTACAGCGGCTTAAATACTGCATAACCGAATTTGAGTGCAAAAGGAGATATTTATAAACCTTTGGTTTACCACCACAGCTGCTGCATCAACAAATGACGCTAATCGAAGGCCAAGTTTAGCCAAGCGGGGTCAGCTCGAATGGAGGGACGAATCGGTTTCGTCATAATTCATGTCCACTCATGATTCATGAAATTCGAGCCCCCCACCTGGTCATAGCCGTCGCAGTTAGTATTGGGAGTCTATAAGAGATTGTTCTCCTTAATATGCAAAAGCCAAATGGACGTAACTTATGATGCAGGAATTGCGGTAAATGGGGGCATATACAAACATTTTCCAAGCGGCTATGAGTAATCCCGCTGATAATACAAAGCACCAATAAAACTAGAAAGCATCCAAGTTAAGAGCCGAATCACGATCTCCCCTAACCGTGAGCATGAAATAACTATGCAAGTGGCATTGTTAAAACATAAACCGTATAATCTTTATATTAATTGAATAATCGCATGGAAAAGTTGCCAAATGCTGTTGGATAGGTAGGAACGAAGACAATAGTAAAAGAAATATTATTGCGAATGAAAGTCTGCTTACTGCCTTCGTTGTTACGATTACGTGCAATCGTTCATTGTGTAATTATTACAGATATTAAGATCGGTTGTAAGGAGTGTACACGTCGCGTGTAAGTAGCTGATATAAAAGAGCCTGTCATATTGGTTATCAATATAATAACTAATTTTGGCTTCACCTTAAACTTAAAGAATGGCATCACAAGGGTTGTTGACGAAGAAATAGTCACCAAGGTGACAACGGAATGAGAATAACCCTAACAGAAGCGCGACAATAGTTATGGACCAACCAGACTGAGACTACCGCGCAGGGAGCGTAGGAATCGTAGAAGCCAGCAACATAAATATGGGTCGTGACATTCTATTTGGAAGAGTGGTGATAGAGGCCAAGGAAACGACACCCGTCTGCTTTGTGAATTTTAATACCTTTCAAATGATTCTAAAAGAGGGCACCGAATTCGG
Source organism: Phrixothrix hirtus (assembly GCA_024586415.1). Classification (NCBI taxonomy): domain Eukaryota; kingdom Metazoa; phylum Arthropoda; class Insecta; order Coleoptera; family Phengodidae; genus Phrixothrix; species Phrixothrix hirtus. Next base: position 10,294 of record JAHWXV010029549.1, read on the forward strand.
AATGTGCATACGTATCTCATCTGTGGTACGTTGCACGAAAACCAGTGACGAGGTTCTGCTTGTAAAGAATTTAACAAAGCTGTGTACTACATTCGAATACTTGGACAACGGTTTATCCCATGAGCAAAAGTATAAAGCCGTCAGTTAATCCAGCGATACTTCACCACTGACAGACAGGAATAAGGGAAGAAGAAACGTTGTGATGCACAAAATAAATGCTGGAGGTGCCCAACCAGTATGTCAAAGATCAAGGAAATTACTTTTATTCGATCTAGAGCGATAATCCTTGGGAATCGTCAGGTGTATTTATTAAAAAAAAAGGATTAGATCTAGATTTTGTGCGGATTACCGACATTTGAATAATGTGACCAAAAAGGACAGCTACCCTCAGTTTAGAATTGACGACACTTTGGATACACTTTCCAACTTTTTCGACTTTAAACATGAAACGTGAACATTAACCAGTCGGTATGTAGCACAAACATCGGGAAAACACGGCATTCTCCATTAGTTCTGATCTCTGGGAGTTCACAGCGATGCCATTTAGATTGTGCAATATACCAGAGACGTTTGAAAGGCTAATTGATCCTGACGAGGTTGGGTTGGTGAACGTGTCTAGTATACCTGGAGGGTTCTTTAGGGTTGTGAAGTGAAAATCTACAGCGTAAGCTGAAAAATTGCAACTTGTTTCAGAACAAAATAAAATACTTGGGTCATATTGTTTCTGAAAAATCCGTTGCAGTTGACCGAGCGAAAATTCAGTCCATACGAGAATGGCCGCAACCAAAAGATAAATATGAATTGCGGAGCTTCTTGGGGTTATACACTTACTATCGATGATATGTACTTGGATATCGCGAAACACCTTACAAAAGTTATGTAGAAGACTACTAGCACTAGCTTCCAACTTTGGTAACCCCATGCATAATCAGTAATCGTAGAATGGAGAGGAAATTTGTCTTAGGTACCGATGGTAGCCGCATTGTCATCAGTGCAGCACTATCGCATATCCAAGATGGACATGCCCAATTAATTGGATATTTTAGCAAAGTGTTGTCCAAACCCTAAAGTAACCATTGTGTTACGCGCAATGAATTGCCAGCGATGATAAACGTTGTTGAACCCTTTTATAAAAGCTTTATGGGCGAAATTTCTTATATAGAACTGATTACGTAGCGTTGAGGCGGTTATTGTAGTTTAAGAATCTAGAAAGTCAAATAGCGAAATAGATTGAACGGCTGAAAAGGTATGACTTTGCCATGCCGAAAGAAATTATCGAAGTTGTGACGCTTTATCAAGACTTACTCAGAAGTTCGCTAACACTTGTCTGCGATGGAGTCACAAGTTGAAGAACCTCTTGTTAACCGTACCTCACTAATGAACGATGACTGGAAAACGGATAATGTTAAGTAAAATCAAAAAAGCGATACCGATCTGAAGTCGCTATTCAAATGGAAGAATGTAACTTAGGAGAAAGTGGCCCCGTGGTTCCACAGTATCATAATTCAATTTAGGATCAAGTATGGTAGCGTAGAAAAAATACCGCAATAAGGGTCAGAAATTGGTAAAGCTTGTTATCTACTGCGCCACCCTTGCCAAGTAATGCTAAATATTTACTACTTCCTGATGAAAGTTTTATCCCAACAGAAATCACGCTATGATAACCTGTGAAAGGCATTATGGAACCTAAGGAAACAAATTCGTGCGGGCGCTGGTAGCAAATTAGTCGTACCGAATACCAATTGCAGTTTAGACCAGATTAACTGGCGCGTGGTACGTAATATGTTAGCGGAACTATCTCGAAACATCGGTGTCAAGGTACTGGTGTTTAGGTGAAATCCAAAAGGAATTCCATCAATGACGAAATCTTAGGACTGCCAGTGGTTGAAGAAATGGAACTTCGAGTATAGATCGCATTGAAAATTCCAGCATTTGCAAACAAATCAAGAGAAAAGTCACTTTACACTTTAACAGTATTCACGGGAAATGTTACAGCGAGAAAACCGCGATGTACTTACTAGATGGATGGTTACTAGTACGCCACTGGGTGTATCCTTCGATCAGGTGAATCGTAGACTAACAATTTGTTATACTTATTTAAATTATTTCGTGTAATTTGCTGGAAAAAAGAATGGTTACTTATTCTAAGGTCCTTATAATTAGGAAATAATGAAATTTGAATTCAGTAGATCGCTATAATGAATAATTTGTAGTATAAAAGTACAATTCACTACAAAGAAATCAATTCTGTTCAAAGGACCTAAATATAAGGGCAATTCTAACATTCTTTGATTAATAACTAAGTCCAGGAACCCCTGAGTTACTATGGTTTATAATTAATCTAAATTGAACAATAAACTCAGCCTAAAAGAATCGCGGCTGTTATTTACTAAATGCTAAATTTATTAGATTCGAAACTAATGAATTTTACAAAATTGGAAAAGGCACAAATATCGAAAAACTTTCGTTGGCCGGGACTTGAACCCAAGGTTTTTGGATAGATACTTCAGCGTTTTAACCCCTACACTACCTGTTGAAAATGTTTCTATAAATGTACCAGTTTTGCAGTAACGATGTTTATACTAACTTGACAAGATTTTGAGAGCCAAAATACCGTCGGATTCACACCTAATCGATATATTACAAATATATATGTCTCCATACCTTGTCATAAGCCTTTTCAACGTCTAAAAAGGCTGCTAAGATGTTAAATTTAGTCTTTTTCGCTGAAGAAACCATTGCCTCGAGGTTAG
>JAHWXV010029552.1:0-20640 GCA_024586415.1 Phrixothrix hirtus
TTTTTCAGCATTCAACAAACTAATTCTAAAGTTTATAATGCCGTATATATCTTAATTTAGCCAAAAATGGATATAGAACACTATAATTCTGGGGTGACGAATTGCTAAATTGTGCCAATCTATCCATGAGCTATGTAAGTGTGCCCAAGGCAGCCTATATATATTTGTATTCAACTTGTTTACCATTAGTACTCGTGCTATTATACTAAAGCCCATTTTAGCTTACAAATCTTCTTACTCCGTTTCCATCCCTCGAAGTATTAAAACGCGTCCGAGTTGGTGATGCTCTTTTGACTATTAACTCGATATTCTACAAGTACAAAGCACATTATTGTAATAATTTAGTTGCTTCCTTTTTAGCTGAGCTAAAAGTCATGCGGAAAACAGGTATCCCAAATTTAAAGCTAGCTTGTGCATTACCGCCCGTTTAGATCGCAACAGATCATTCAAGAATTTCTCTTGCCTACAAATCAAGGGAATCTATGGTCTTCTTTGAGAGTTAAATTTTACCTACCAATGTGATGCCTGATTTTCTTCTGAGATTATCCCAAAGGGTGGTTGTACGTCAGTTTCAGTTGAAAAACAATATTAAGTGCGAGAAATTTTAAAAACAATTATGAAAAATATACTAAATAGAGCTGATTTATTAGAACAAAATAACAGACTCGGCCTAATTGACTAGATTTTCAAAAATAATGTAAAAAGCTCTATAAGTCTTTATGAAATGTATTTTTATTTATATTTGATTAAGTTATACAAAATAAATCGGAAAGTGACTTTTAAGTAACCTCGTAGGGTACAGTAATAATCTAAAGAACTTATACCCTACACCCAATGTTAAGTGCAAAATGACTGTATTGTATAAAAGTATGATACTTTGATGCCGAAAACGCAAGCTCAGAAAGGTGGAAGAGTGGGAAAGTGATAAGTGAAGTTGGCATCGATCAGCCATTGTTGTTAGAATTTTAGATATGGTTTTATATCAAATTTTATGGGTAATACTTGTTTAATTATTCTACGCGGAGAAAAATATTTTAGTTAAATTTCCAAATGCATTTACGTTCAATAAATCAATTAATTACAGTTCATATGTTAATTTAAAACTATAAAAAGAAATAAATGGTGCAAGGGCACTACACCCAATGTCTATTGAGTATAATACGGCTTACCTTTGTAACAAATTGCAAAATTATTGCGTACGTATGGTTACTAATTTTTATAATAAGTATAATTTAATTAAAATATGATTCATTTTGCCTCTGTATTACAAAGTTTACTTATTTCGATCATTTAGCCCCTAATTAAATTAAATATATCAACAGAATTTTAAATTTATAAACGTTCAAACACGTTTCCAATTCCTAATATCCAAATAAGTTTCTTATTAGGGATTGTAAAAGTAATATGTTTCAAAAACAGATTTTGTAATTTCCTTCTGTTCTTTATGAAGCTCTGACTGTAATGGATTAAAATATTTCGCTTGTCTTGAAAGATTAGATTGAAACCCCATTTTGATTTTCTTTTGCTGTTTAATAACCTTTACTCAGGTAATTAATGTCAGTAAACACTTTATTAATTTTGTTTAGGTAAAGTACAAAATGAGTTCATCAATCGACTTCAGATTTTAATTTAATTTAGAATTTTTTCAATTAATTTGCTCAAACTTATTTCTTAGTATTATAAAAAATCTCAACGAAAATTAAGTATCGCTGCGATTTTTCGTAGCATTTTGTATTAAATTTATGGAAAATAAATTTAGCACATATACTTGAATGCACTAATTCAGTATTGCAACAAAAGTATAGCTACTAGCTAAGGGAATTTAAATGAGTCCATAGAACATTTCATTTATAGGTTTACAAAAGTAGATATTCTTAGTTAACAATTTATACATATGTATGTATTAATTTGAAAGCAACTTCTCTGCTTATGGATTGAATTCTATTGCTATGTAAACTATAAAAGGAGGTATCTATTAAATGGTTTCCTTTGCTGTGACTAATTCGTAACGTTAGAATAATCCAATTTCCAAGCTACTAACATATTTTAAGTTCACCTACCAACATTTCATTGCGAATGTATGTACAATATTTGCATGCCAGCTCAACAAAATAGTAAAGTGTGAAGAGGAAGCATATGGAGCTTTAAATATGAATCTGAAATTTAGTTTTATGTGTATTTTAAAAGGGATTTCAATAACAACTTACAACATTTAGAGCCAATTGTTAGGTCCAGTTAAGGGGCTTATAAATTACGGATATATGAAATTATTATGACTTTTAACGTCATCGACAAATCAGTAGCACCATTCATGAGTAATACCATCATTAATACCTTTCTAAATCGCAAACTTCCAAATACCTTACAGAATAGTTATTCGTTATTCGATTACCTATGCCATCATGGAATCATGATTTTTGCAGAGGTTGGTTGATTAATCGTCGGCGTCGTTATTTCAAAAAATTGAGAGGAGTGCTTCAATAGCTAACATGCAAAATAATAAATATGTTTAACAGTTTTTATGATTTACTACTGTACTCGATTTAATATGCGATAGCTTTCATATACAATTAGTTTCAATTTTAGTAGTTACTTATTATGCCAGATAACGTAGAATACTTTTTTAAGATGAATGGTAAACATGCAATTGTTACAGAAGGATTAAACTTTTTATTACGATTATCTCGGATAGCAAAGGTCGATCTCAAGAAGTGCTTTACGAATAGTTTTTATTGTGGCTTGTTTTCCACCATATTTCTGCGCACGAAAGTCTTAGGCGTTGGAGCACCAGAGTGCCTCTACTTTATCAACTGTTGTTGCGTCTCTGGGCCATAGATAATAGCTAGGTGTCATCCATTGCAATGGTACAAGAAATCAGCATCTTTCTTTGATTTAATAATATCATGTTTTGAACTGCACCAATATATTGTGGGTAGACTCAGAAATCTGCCTTTAGGTCTCTCATCGCCACCAACAGAAAATTTGCCTAATTTTTGACAGTTGCAGACAAAAGCCAAAGATCCTCAAGTACAAGTACAATTTAATCCTTTCGTACCCACGTACTTAATACTTAATTTTATCGATTTTTTAATTTTGGTCGATATATCAATGCGTTAACTGTTCGTAATAAACTTTTACAGTGGCATTTCATGTAAATTGTTGTTAGGTGCTATGACATTGGACATTTATTTTATACATTTAAAACTACCTAGGTTAACTATATATTAATATGTCCTCGTATTATAAGACAAATTTAGTTATGGAATTTTGATTGTTTGCTTGTATTAATGAATGGCTACAAAATATGTTTATCGTCCTGACTCAAATTACTTCATTTATTTCAAGATAATAATAATAATAATAATAATAATAATAATAATGATAATAATAATAATAATAATAGTAATAATAATAATAATAATAATAATTTGATTGTTCCAATAGATCATACAATACAGGACAGATGAGTATTTATACGTAAAAGTACGAAAGTACAAATTTAATACCTATGAAAGAAAAAAGGCTGTATACGTTACAATATAATTATCAAATGTAATCTTAAATTTTTTTCTACCAAAGGCTTAGATACGTATAGCAACCTTAGAATTTAATTAAAATTATAAAATAATCCCAACAAAATCGCTATTTTTGTAATAACATTGTTCTAAAGGAAACTACTTAAGTTTCACTTTGAACTTGTCTAATTTTTGGAATCTTTTACATCAGCAGATAAATTATTAAATAATCTATGCCCTATTGCATAAGGAGCATTAAAACTGCTTTTCAGCTTCTGCTTAGAAATGAATAATTTTCCCATTGTTGAGTTCACATGATCCTGAACCGTTTGAAACATTTCTAAATTTATATAAGTGAAAACACATATTTCAAAAATGTATAATGAAGGTAATGTTAAAATGTTGTATTTTCTAAAAAAGGGTATGCAAGATTCCCATTGTGAAATTTTAGCGATACTACGTGCCATTTTTTTTGAATAATAAATATTTCTTGTGGTATCTTTGAAGAGCCCCAAATACAAATGCCATATCTTAAGTGTGATTCAATGCAAGCATGATATACCTTAAGAGTTTGAGAAGTACATAAAACACAAGATTTTTTAACCGATAAGATTCGTTATTTAGTACAGCCGATAATTTTTGACCACCAGCTTTAAAATTTAAATTCTTATCAAGAATAATGCCTAAAAAATTTACATTTTGGCAATTTTGTATCTTATTATTCTCACTTTCAAATTGTAGCAAATTACAATTTTTTGTACAGGATGAAATTGAATGTGAAATGTTTTGTTTAAATCCAAGTAAAGCGAAGTGGTAGTAAAATACTTATTAGATCTATTAAGAGATGTGTTACATATATTTTGTAGAACTGTCTCAGAATTATGTGAATATATTAATGAGGTATCATCTGCATAAGCAGTGATGTAAGCATTACCATTTTGTTAAATAATGTCATTAATATAAAGAATAAAGAGAAACGGACCTAATACTGATACCTGCGGTACCCCTTTAGTAATAATATTGGTTTTGGGTTTTATATGTCGAACTTGTTGGTAGGAGTAGTATGAGGAACTAAGATATTGCTGACGATAATGTAAATAGTTTTTATCTAATTTAGGACAGTTCCATTTAGTCCCATATTTTCTAATTTACTTATTAACATGGCGTGGTGCAAGCAATCAAACGCTTTACTCAGATTACAAAAGATCCGTATTGGGTATTCATTCTTTTCAAGGCAATGTCATATATTTTGATAGAAGGAGATAAGTGCAGATTAAGTAAACTTACGTATTGGTTAGGTATAATAATATTGTTCTCTTGCAAGAAAAACTCTAATCTAAAATGACATCCAAAGATTTTTGAAAATGTACTGGTAAGTGTAGCAAGACGGTAGTTGTGCATATCATGCACGTCAGTACTTTTATAAATTGGTAAAACGTTTCCAATTTTAAAAACTTGTGGAAATTGGCCCATGCGAAATGATAAGTTTATCAAAAAAGTGAAAGGTCTAATTCTTAAGGGTACTACTAATCTAACAATATTTCTAGAAACATTGTCTGAACCAGAAGAAGACACCTTTTTTAATTTTTTACAAAGCTAATCCACTAGTTCTTCTTCTGTATAAGGACATAACTTGAATTTTTGAAGTTACGATTTGATATATGATTTGGAATCTTGTTAATGTTAGAATTATTTGTAGTTGCTCCTATACTATTTGTAATTTTTTGAGGCATTTCTAAAAAATAATGGTTAAAGGCATTGGCAATTTGATAGGGATCACCTAATAATTTCTAAAGTTTTTTGGATTTTCAATTCTGATAAGGTACACATTCTATTTACTGCTTTCCACATAACCTTACTTATATTATCATTATTTGCAATTAGCTTTTGGTAGTAGGTGAATTTGGAATCACTTATAAATTGTTTATGTAATTTTTTCTTTACTTTGCATAAGGAAGTTAAATTAGTATATATCTTTTATTTAATTTATGGCAAGCACTTGTAACATTATGATTGATCCAATCCTTATAGCAAGTAGATGAAATAATTTTTTTTAAAGGAAAGTTAGACTCAAAATGAAACTTAAATGAATCATAAAAACGATTAAATGCGCGATTAATATTATCTAGGGAATAAATTTCAATCCATCTTTCTTTTGACAATTCATTCATGTATAGAACAATTATTATTAAAATTTCTTATAACTAAAGCTTTTCTCCCGATTTTTGCAATGTAAATTAATATAAACCGTTCTGTTATTCCTTATAAAAACAGTGCCTGTGTTAATATTACTAAAAATTTGGCCTAATATACACCCTGAGCTAATATTAATTCTCGTTGGTTTCTTAATTTTATAATTAAGTCTAAAATCTGCCAAATAGTTGCATAATTTAAAAAATTCTTTATATCTGAAATCTAAGTTAAAATCACCACATACAATAATGTTATGTTGAGGTTTAAAGGTATAATTTATGATATATAACGGGCGGAACACGTTTTGCGGCCCAAAAGGGTGCACATGATGTTGTTTTCCTAAACTAGCGGAGTTGCATGACAGCCAATGGAGAATAGGCGCGTTCCACGTTAGCTATTGAACTAAATGGCGCTATGTTCAAGAAGATCTTACAATTGTTACAATTCGAGAAAGTTGGAATCAAGGGCGCCACTTTGTTAAAAGTCGTTAGATTTGATATTCGAGAAAATAGAGAACAAAGCCTCATTTTTCCCACAACCTATAATTTGAAATTACAATGTTATACTTAATATGCCGGCGGAGAGGCGTATGTAACTGGGTTGATACTTCGATCAGGTCAAACTGGACTTACAATTAAAGATATTTTACTTACTTAACTCTAGCAATTCCCTGAAAGAAAAAATGGTTACTAGTACTAAGGATTTTTTATACTATGAAATAAGAAAGACTACACTCGAATAACCATTGTAATAATAAAAGGTAAAATATACAGTTACGAAAAATACACTGATAACATAGAGCAAATAAAAAACAATTGGTTATCTATAATTAAATTAGGGGACCCCTAGGTTTCTAATTTTTATAACTATTTCTAAATCATACAACACATGCGGCCTTTGAATGGTGGCCTTATTTAATTAAACAGTTAAACTTAGTAAAATCGATACATTATTTACAAATACGATTTCAACCATCTATTGTTTATAACTTGATCGAACGAATTGCTCCGGCAGAGAATTCGAAAGAAAAATGGTTAAAATTTTTGAGAAGAACTTTGGATATTACATTGCGATGAAATTGAGGTAGAGGGATGCCACAAACTTGTTGTTTTGTAATCCTGCCACTTCCCGAAGGAATTGGAAAACCGTGTTCTCTAGGATTTCAATTTATATTGTACCTTTCGTACAACACCTTCAGATTCTAACCCTTGTATAGGAATCGGAAGTGGACTTATGACACTGAGCCAAATATGATCCACCTTTGTGCGAAAATAGACCAAGTTTCCAATTATTCGGTCTCCTCTAACTAACCTAACTTAGGTAACTCTTCAATTATCTTATTTTAATTTAATCTTGGCAAGCACTACAAAAATCCTATTGCTTCCGCACCACTTTATTTTTAACAAAGAAAATGCGTCTCAAACGGCTGCTGACGTACCGGTTTCAAGAAATGCCCTTTGTTTTCACATCGAGTTATCGAGCAATCCCAATTACTGTTAATTTTATAATAGAAAACGAATTTGCAATACCATTTTCAACTGAATTATATATGAGTGAAAAATTTGCGCTTATAATTTTAAACATAGTTGACGGGATTTTATCAATTATATTCAGCCATGAGCATACACCTATATACCAGGTGTTCTTAAATAATTGTTATGGTTTGTCAAAGTATAAGACATATAAGACATATAGATTATCAAGAAGAACATCAATATCTCCCATTGGAGAACGATAACAGTTAATGATAACTATATTAGCATTTTCCTTGCATTTACATTTAATAGCACATACCCCTATATGCTTTCTACATAACATGTATTTAAATTTATACTACGATAATTTAAGTTGTTTGCCCATATTGTTCTCTATTATAGCTACTAATAACGGTAAATCCTTCAAATTTAAAACCATTTAACAAATGTATAGGACTCCAGATTTCTGTAATGCAGATAAAATTCAATGATATATAGTAATCAAGTTCTATATTTAATTCATTAGCTTGAAATGCATTTAGTTCTTGAATATTTAATAACACAATATTAGGTTAAATTTTATATCTACTTGTTTAATGTTAATTTCATTTTCACATGTTATTTTAGAAGCGTTTATATTTGCATAATTGAAGTTGGCTAATCTGCTGTCATCTTCATATTCTTTTTGTGAAAAACCTTATACATATATAAAAGTGTCTTGAAGCCATATTTTGGGACTTAAAATTTCCGCACCGTTCTTAATATCTACAATAACTGAAATAAGTGTAAATATCTGGGAACCTAGAATTTAAAAGTTGTCATTAACTTCCGGAAGAAATATTTTTAAATCTAATTTTAGTTGGCTAAATCTAGTAGATGGATGTAATCTGGAGGCAAATATAAAAGCCTATTTTCGGGGCTACTTTAATGCCATTGCCTTCATTCTCTACCATTTCATCAATTATTACAGTAGTTTTAGAACCTGCCGTAAAATTTTTTTAACATTATTTTTAAATTTTGTATTATTATTTTGTACATTATCAGTTGCGTTTATCTTGCGCTTATTTGCGAATTGTGATATCCCTTGATTCCTTTTCTGTACTGTATTGCTTTCCTTATTGATTATCATATCATGGTTGATATTGATAAAACTATTTGAGTCACGTAATTACTTTGTTTTAATTTTTCTTTGCTTGGATAAAACTTCAAAATTGTTTAAGTAAGTTAATATTTGATTCTGTTAAAATTTCCACTTTTTTTGAAAGCACGTCAATATCAGTCAATACTTGTGCTATATGTACACCTATGAGTTCATTTATCAAATTTTTAATTTCATCTCATTCAAATAACATTGTCAATATATCACTGTTAGCACGTTTACCTATTTGGCTGATTCTGTAGGCGATCAAGTACTCAGTAGCAATTTCTAACTTATCGCATATCACAATGACACTAGACGTTGATTCTTGCTATATCTAAAAACCCTTCAATTTCAGATTGGTCCAGTTTGAATGCAATTATAATATTTAAAATATTAAGTAGATTATAATATTGTCGCTTATCTGCAATCAGGAAAATTTGGCTATTGCACATTAGACAGAGATGTGTATTTCTGTTGCGAGTAACGGCAGTAAGATGTACAATTTCGACATTGCGTGGTCCACGTTAACTTTTTACGGTGCTATCCAGCGAAGCCCCTGAACATTGTCCGCGTTGTTGTAGGTATCCAGGCATTATCCAAATTAGTTATGTATTCCAACCTTTCTTCTTCTATTATACCGCAAATTACCGTTTATTGGAATGATCGATTATCAACGCAAACAGTTCTTTACACAATGTTTGTTAGGTTTCAAAATGCTAGCAAGTATTCCTTTCCCTTAGCATTGGCAGAAACATAATTTCTTATTCAATTCAGGGGACGAATGAGTTCGATGTTCTCCCACTCAACGTTAACCTATCTCTGTGCGTAAATCAGCGTTTTATATACAACTTTACAATTGTTTCTTCAAAAATTGTCTCTTATTGTTCGATTCTAACACAGATGGAGTATCCGTCACAAGTCAAAGCATCAGATAGACATAAATCGGCAACAAGAAGAATTCTTGGATCCTAATTTTTACTAAATCTAGCAGGGTCATGGTGAGTTACAGAGATTTGTAACAGGTTTCATTCTAGAAGTTGCTAAACACAACTTTAAAATGCCATACGATACGGCAAGAGCGCCTCTTGCTCTGATGAAATGGGTTTGTAAATTATTTCAGGTTTATTAATATGACTGATAAAGGTATCGGCCAACAAAACGAGAAATTTCGAAGTTCACTTAGTGGCAACAACATTTGGTTCAGTATTTTTTAATATAATCAAACATACCGTCAGGGTTAAATTTTAGGTTTCAGAAATTCATAGAGAACAACAACGCTAACTTATATTTGTATTTTTAAATTAATGTTTGTGCATAATTCACTTATGACCTTTGTAAAAGTCCTTTTGTTACATATTAACGTTAATAGAAGTGTGACGATAATTTTTTATTAACGAAATTTAATGCACTCTGTATTTTCCCATCCCGTTGTCAGGAAGTGCCGAGATCTAACGTTTATAAATTTAAACTACAATCTTTACTGTAATTTCACGAACTTTTGCAGTATATAAAACTTATTTCTAACTTTTTTCAATCGGTCTAGTGTCGGCACTAATGTTCAACATTTTCTGTTAGTACTTGTCTTTTTCTGTTCCAAATGGTTGGTTTTATTTGTGCTTCCGTCTTACTCTTATGACGGGTAGGAATTCCTAGGCTTCCTATTTAATTTAATTAGTAATTGTGTTCTGAATTCGAACAGTTCACCATTCGGACACCAGCTAATGAGATAAAACATCTTCGAAAATTGCCTCCAAGATGTACACCAACCTGCAATCGCTAGATTGTTTCTTTGGTTCGCTACGCCACGAGTTATCTATATTGAATTTACGCAACATGTCATCATTTGAGTAACACATGATGCCAGATATACGTCGCCATAATTTCCAAATACCTCTACAGCCATAAAAACTTGTTTTTATTAAATAGTGGTTATTAAATTGTGAAGTAACGGCGTCTGATAACCACTATCAGTACTTTTCTTTATTTCTAATGTTACGGTAAAAAAATGTATCAACAAATCCTACTATAAAATTTTTCATTATCTAACAGTACTGCTTTTTCATTAATAGTTCAATGTCCTGGTTTTGGTGTTGGTCAAAAAAATGACTGTTCCTATTGAGCATTCAAGCTTATTTGTTTTATACAGATTGTTTTCTATACCTTTATCGGATAGTATTGTATAACACAGAAACGTAATTTATTAACTCTAAATCAACGCTTTGTACTAGTTCATGGTCATGAAAGACGAAGTTTTTCTTTTACATCAAATATCACCATCGTACTAGGTGTATTCAATAAATTAGTTTCTGTTAGAATTAATCCGGTAAAAAAGCACAGCCATCAACTCTTTGCTTGAGAATATTTAGCTTAATAATCTTTGAGTGTTGGACCGCAAGTCTAAGGAAATTACTCTTTGGACTTTGTGTTAGCCTTATTACGACAAAAAGGAAACCTTTTTAACCATTTTCTTGATGTATGTGTTCCTACAGGAACACACAAATACTTTTATTATACTTAGTTGTGTTTTAATTATTGTTATGCAATTGCGATGTTGATTTCGCCACACCCTGGTGGAATAAATGCTAATGTTTAGTATTTTGCTTACTTATTTTGTAAGTACAACAGCACCTCCCTTTTCTTTGCTAGGTAGAACATTCTGCTGCTGGGCCAACCATGGAGCTTGATAAGGTTTAGGGTAGACTAAATACTTCGATCTTACGAATGACTTGCGCCCAACCCTCTCCTATATCGCAAGACCTAGTTGCGCACCCAACATGACGACGCTGAGATTTAATCGCATCTCTATCAATTCTTTTACACCGCATTGCGTAGAATTACTCTTCAATTATATAAAATTACATCTTTTGCACTTCATGTTGGCTAATGACAAATATTGCTTTTTACTTGCATCGAATAATCAAGAACAGCTACCGTTTGCTATCTTGTGCACAAAGTTTACAACTTACTTATTTAGTTAATGGTAGATACCGAATCCTATGCATATTTTCCGTAAAACATATCGTGCAAATATGTTGAAATAAAACTTTAGGATACACAGTAATGAAACATTCAATGGTTAAACAGTAATGTGTTAAGTAGTTGGATTAAATTTTAGGGTGCGCTAATGGATGCTCACGACCTTTGATATGAAAGTGCAGGCTTAATTAGTGGGTACATGGTATTAAACCAATACAAAAATGACGCATTATAATTACCATTTATTGGTATCCCAGTAAAAACTATATTATTAAAACAAACACCGCGGAGTTGAATTTATTCTTGTATATGTAGACGAAAGTTATTCATAACACTTTGCAAATTCATATGCTCTACCACCATGATTTCTGTTGTGTTGTTACGATTTAAATACTCAAGTGTACGAAACTTGTTATAAACATGAGATTTCAAAAACCCATAAATAGAAATATGTGTCTTGTTGCGTCATCCTGCTAAAACCATACTTCATTGTTATGTACTCCTAACCGGCATAATTTTGGACCTAAAGAATTTCGAAGCACCTTAACATAACGTTCCCAAACCACGGCTGCCGTTTGATTATTCTCCTCAAAGAAATAACGTCCGATAGCTCCAAATGCTAGCTTTAAACTATGCAAAACTTGGAGAATTTTGGAAGACCAATATCGGTATTTCCCAACATAGGCCGATAAATGAAAATGAGTCACATATGTCATAATTAAGTTGTTTAAAATATTAGGATTTTCATAAATAAAATCCAAAAGCATTTGACAAAATGCAATTCTTGCGGTTAAGTCGACTGGCATCAATTTTTGCATTCCTTGCACTTTGAACGGGCGACGACCCAATTCTTTGTGCAGAAATCGGCGTACGGTGGAATAGCAAATTGAGGGGCTGCTGTTTGACCCCTTGCCGATAAGTTTGAATTTTCTTCAACTGCGCGTCTAGCTGCTTCATGCTCTTCGGTTTCGAATATTACCAGTACTTTTAAAATTTTTCAAGTCATTCCGAAATGGAAGGAACTATGTTGCGTCTAGGTAAATTGTATTCGTTGAGAAATCCTCTTTGCGCCTCAACTACGAAGTTTGTCCCAATGTATACAGAAACAGCGAATACACATCGGTTAACCAACCAAGGACCTTTGGCTTCTAAAATGTCAGGTTAGAATTTTCCAACCTTATTTTGCTTTTTTTTGATGCAGTAGCGTAAGAAAAACTGTCAAACCCCAGTGGTGCACTTTGTATATGTGCAACAATACAAAGTTGTTGAATAATAAGCTTTTCCTTGTTAAATTCCTTGGGGTTATACAAATATTGTGAATGTAATTCTCAAAGGTGAACTTATAATAGTTTAAAATATCCAAAATTCGAGCATATACAGTAACTCTGTTATAGCGAACCCGCAAAAAGCGAACGGCCGCCTATAACGGACAAATTCTCAAGTTCAAAATCGATAATCATTTATAAACATTTATAAGGAAGGTTCGGAAATAACGAACCCCTTAATTATTGTGAATTGGATGCTGCGATCCTTTATAATGATCTTAATCTGAAAAAACTAACCAATTTTGAAATTTAGTTAACAAAGAAGATAAATAAACTTATTTTATTGCATCAGAAAAACGCATGAAGGTATTTAAAGGGAGTATTAGAATACGCGTCAAGGATTCCGTGAGATATGTAATTCTTATCGCTCACTTGTGAAATACCGCGCGGTGCTCCTTAATTTTTACATATATGCAAACTGGTATATGGTTTTACGCTTATATAAGTTTATTTCTAAATCAGATACATACCTTCCTGTCAGATCAACAAAACTTCTGTAAAGCTTGTCGCTTGCTTAATCGCGATGAAACAGCCCATAGCGTGGAGAAAAATAATGAATGGAATTTATTTTATTTATTCGAATGTGCATCTGTTTATCCCTGCAGTACTGCACAGTCAAGAGAAGCAATGAGAGTTGTAAAAGTAAAATCACCTAATAAGAATTTTCTTTGTGGAGCTCCGCGTTGCATGAGCTAACGGAAGTTTATGGAAATTTTGTTGCACTTTTGGCAATTTAGTTGCCTTTCGGTCACCTTCAGCGGCTCATACACTTTTCACCTAAAGTTAACTTTATGCTTCGCTTCTCCGCGTTTAAATAGGCAACAAGCTTACTTCTCCGTTCACTGATGCAGTGCAAAGTGCTCGTGATTCTACACAAACCTGTACTCGGTTTTAATTTGTAGCTCATATATGTGCATTAACGTGTATTTTCAATTGTTATATTACAGTAAACGATCGCTTATAACGACTAAAATTGTTTCAACTTTCACGTTCGTTATATAGGAGTTATACTGTACTTTATGGAAATTTACTGTAATCCAAAAAAGTTACTGAGCTGTAAAAGAATCTCAATGCAACTTAGAATCATCATCGTCTAGTTTTACTAATCTGTTTACAATTTCACAGACTATTGCTGTTTAAAATTATGTTTCGAAGATCGTTTCCCTAAAATATTCACGCCAACTCTAAATTTATCTAATCAATTAGTGGATTTTAAGTAATTAGTAGTAAGTTAAAAAATATTGCAGACTGCTTTATTATTTCGAAGTCTCTTTGTATGGAATCAAATATTTAAACTGCCAGATATTGTTAGATGAAGTCAAGAAGTGAAGCTAACGGTTTGGTTAGCCCATAATATCTTTTACAGCGCAAGGTATCTATATATGGATAAAATCTAGAGCAAACTTACATAATTAAATAAACTGTATCAAAGACTAGCTTTAGAAACCTTGATCCCTCGATGGAGTAGAATATTGAATATTAAATTAATTAAATCTAAAAGTCACGCTAATGGTTTTTAATATTAATTAAATATTTAATCAATAGCAACAGATTAAGTACATTGTAGCGGTGTAGTCAAGTAATTATAATAACATTTTAAAAAACTTAAATGAGACAAATAATATTTCACATAGCCCCAAACAACAACTTTCTGGAATACAATAGCAACAATATTAATATCTCCTTTCAAACGCCTTGCAATATGCACAGCTAAAGCTGAGTAAGAAAATCTGGTGTATACACGGTCATTTGTAATAACAGCCTTTACAATAAATACCACTTTGTTATGAGGAATAGAAACCTCTTTACAAGATTAAAAGAACATGTCAAGTTCATAATAAATAACAATATAGGCACTAACAAATCTACCTGAGCTGGAGACTACTAACAATAAGTCAAAAATGAATTGAACTTTGAAGAACTTGGACTTGTACAAGATAAATGACTGTTATTATGTGAAAATCTTTATATTCATAAACATAAAACACGACAGGACAAATGCATAAATGATGTACTTCGAGATAAATGGCTCCTAAATAATAGTGTCATTTTAAATTTATAAATCAATAAGTATTAACTGTAGACAACATTTTCTTAAACTTTTTCATAGATTTCATTATTTTATCCTTATTTTTAGAAAATATTGCAATAAATATGAATTTGGTGTTTCATTGTATGTGATTTTTAATTTTGAATGTCTATAAATTTAAATTCCTTTAGCAACCCATCCTATTATAATTTAATGTTTGAACAATCCAAATGTAATCAACTGACCTTCCAAAATATTAAACACTGATAATTGTAACACTATAATTTTTGACAATTAAGCAAAAATTCCTAATACAAATAAACTTACAATGTATATTGAATTACATTACTTATTTCTAAACTTCTTGGAACCGATTATATGTAAGTAACACTAGTTTTGACCCATGTTTAATTAATTTGAATTCAGGTTTATTCTTTTCAGGAATTTTATTTTTTCTTTTAAACGTGCTCAATAAAAACACACGTATGCGCCTAATTTATTTTAATTTAAAACTAAAATTACAACTATAACATTCATTTTATTTATTCACAACATGATTAAATATTTTTAGCTAAGATAGATATTCCAACAGTTTCTTCTAAAAGACCTTACTATCACATTAAAAAAGCCGAAATATTAAATTCACTAATGCGTGTCATACGCAACACTAAAACTTTAAAATAAGTATTGTGGGTAGACAACATCCACTTCTGTATTTGTTACTTACACTTATGTTGAATAGCTATTTGTTTTCTTTTGGTGGTAAAGACCGAGTTTTAAGTATATCTTTTGGTACGTAAAGACCGCACTGAAAAAAATATACATAATCTTTAACAGTGTGTAAAGTGCCTAAGATGCATATTTTATTTATTTGCGTTTTTGTTCATTTTATAAGAAAATAATTTCTTTTAAATTGCAGTACATAAATAGGTATGTATATGATCAGCATAGCAGGCGATGGTCAAATATTTTGTCAACAGGTTGACATGTTTTATATATAAATTTAAATTTAGCCAGTATTTGTGATTGCATAGAATAGCAAGTAGTTATGCGAATGCTGACAGTATGAATTTAATCTACGTATACAGGGTGTTTCGGATAGTATGACATTCCCTTTTAGGGATGAAAGCAGACCCTATACACACCCCAATAAGCGTAGAATTAAACGCAATACGAATACCAAAAATATCTTTTTTTAATAATGCCGAGCCCACCATGCACATACTTTCAAATATACAAATATAATCGAGGGAGTGTTTCTTATTAAATAAACATTTCCGTAGTATAGCAGAATTGTACGTGCTTATTTTAACTTTCAAAGCAGACGCATAAAAACAAGACTGTAAAATGATAAATCTTTTTAAATGTCAGTGACCGATATCTTAATAATTGAAATTATGCCAAATTACATCAGTTACTAGATGCATTTAGTTGTCTAGCTAATGTTTTAATAATAAAAACTAAATCGCAAATTGTGCCCATCTACACAGTGTTGAACTGGTTGGTGCCTTTATGTTAATAAAATTGTACACAGGTCTGTAATAATGAAGTACTTACACAGGTATGATTCAATTAATATGGATTTAAAAACTGTTAAATGAAAAATCAGATTAAGAGAAATAAATCTGTATGAGAATTAACATACTTTTAAATATTCAATTATTTGTAGTTTCGAAACCAATTTCACAAAAATGATACTAAAGGAATGTGTAATAATGTAGCTGAAATTTCTAAGACAATTTAGTTGGCCATTTAGGTTATTAATTATGCATCCGAAGAAAATGTTAGGGAAAACTGTTTTGAAAGTTTTAAAACTTAAGATAATTAATTATATTAAGTCTGATCAATAAGATGTTTTTAAAGATACCAACTATTACAAAATTCCTATAGTATCACTTTTTTTAGAAAATTGCTTTTGAAACAGCGAATAAAACAATGTTGGGTTATTCTAAGTTGAATTGGGTAAATTATTTTGTCATTCCTTTGAATACTGTTACAAAACCAACTAGGAAAATCTAAAACGTGTAAAAGCGTTTAAAATATTTTTATTTTAAGTGTAGGATGATGTCACGCAATTTCAGGAATGTAAATCTATTTTTAGGTGTAAATTAAAAAAAGTCAATAAATAATTGCTTATGCTGTCTTTACATTTAAATACATTCTTTTAGAACGATGCATGACTAAACCTTATTTTTATTATTATCAGTTATTATAAATAACTTCCTCAAAATTATTAAAAAAATTGTATACATTGTATCTAAATTCTTTCACTTGTGTGAAAGGGCAATCCCCTTATCCTATTATTTATTGCAGTAAACAAATCCCAATGTTCCTGCTACAGCTGTAAACGAGTATGTTACTGTAAACTGATGCCTTTAGGTAGGTCAGTTATAATTTTATAAATGTTTTAACAGTTTTAGTCTGAATGCAACCATAGGCGGCTTGTTGTATATAATTAGAAAGAAAGGACTTTTTTGTATTCGTATTGCTTTTAATTTTACATTTATTGGGGTGTCTGTAGGGTCTACTTATAGTCCATAAAGGAAATTCCATACTATCGGAAACACCCTGTATGAACAATGTGTGGAAAATATTAGTAGCAAGTGCAAAGAAGTCAATACCACATATTCTCATTTAACGCCAATTAATCAAGGACAGCTTAGAAGATTAGAATTATGTTTATAAATATGGCAAGTTAAGTGCAGACAGAGGGTTTTCTAAATTAGTTGCAGCAAATAAAACATACTACAGTTTTGACTTTGTTAAATGTACACTGCCACAAATGAAAGAATGGACAAATAGAATTCTTCAGTGCCGTGTAAATAAAGAATAAATTAAGCAAAGCTAATTGTGACAACATTTTGAAGAGGAGTTGGCTACGCTTGAAAGTGATAAGGGTTTTTAGAATAAGTTGTCAGCACAATTAGCAAATAATTTAGAATGACAGTTATAGCTTTGCTCATTCTATTTGTTGGGGCATTGAATGTCCTAATGGTTGTATTCGCTCAACTGAATACATCTTTCGGACGACAGAAGTGTGAAGAACAATCGTTCACGCGATTTTGAGTTTCGGTCAGATCTTCATTGAGCAAACAATAGAATTTGACGAAATGGTATTATTTGGAATGCAAGAAGATCCTCTCTATTTACGAAAAATTATGTAGACTGACGAATCCAAATTTTCAACACATGACATATTTAGTAAGTGTTTTGAGGTAATGAAAATCGTTGTTCAATAAGTGAAGGATCTTTTCAATACAAGTTCAGCCTTATTGTGTTTTGCATATTAATGGATACCTAATTTCGGTATACTACTTATTACGCAAATTTGATTAAAGAAAAGTGTTTAGAAATTTTGCAAATATTGGTATCAGACCTTTTAGATATTTAATAATAAATAAATTAGAATATGTAGATATCAATATATGGTGCTGCTACTCACAGAAGCATCAATATGAGGAAGTTGTATGCAAAATCTTTGGGTAAAGGTGGCTATAGTGGATTTAGTTCCCATCGATTTTATTTATAAGATCACATCAAGCAGGAAATGTATTGCACAAAAGTGGATGTCACACTGAACAACTTTTGGTAATCTAAATTTTTCCGTGTAACTTCAACAGGTGTTCATTTTCAAGTTAAAGTGTTTGAAAGTTAGATGACAACTGTTTGAACATATTTACAGTTTGAGTAAAATGGTATTTACAGATAGAAATTTGTTCAGATTATATATTTGTTTTTCTACATTATTTATTTTTAGTTTTTGAAATATTTGTTTAAAGAATGAACTATAAATACTTGTAACATTATCTTAGTCTAGTTGGCCACAGTTGCCAACGTTGTACGGTAATGAGGTAAACCCTTCACAATAGATTGCAGTTCAATGAGGATACACTTGCGTAAATGTTCTGCTAATGTTTTTCTGTTACTAGCCGTCACCCTTGGATAAATTTATAATTTCAGCGTTGCATACAAAGACCATAGCTAATTTTAAATTTATAGGAAAAATTAGTAAACTTACCGACAAAACAATTTACCGTCACTGATCAGATTCACAGCGATTATCTTACTTTGAAATCTAATAACCAATTATCTGTAAAATGAGAAAAATGCAATACGTAAAAGACTAGGCGTTTTAGGTATAGAAATACCGTATACAGTTTTAAAGGCTATTTTTTCGAGTACTAGGCGTTTAATTTAAAAATGTATCTTTTGAGATTTTAAGTTAACGAAATTGAAAATTGATTTTTGTAAACCCTAGGTGCGAATAAACGCAACAAACATATTTCTGGTAGCTCAAGGAGTTTATTGCCAATAGGTAATAATAATGCATTCACTATAAGTACACATACTTGGATACTTGGAATTTAACCTAGATTAATATAAAACAATAATATGTGCAATGATGTACTTGAAATAACGCAGTTATGGTCATCATTCCATATAACCCGGGAGTTGCAGTTTTGAATAGATTTTTCGTAATTACTACCTATGTTCTTTTGATTATCTCCAAATACTGAGATTCGTAGTCCACATGCCTCTAATAGACTGGTACCGCGAAACACCTGATATATTTATCTTCTGTCGCTTGTATAGCACTAAGATGAAAGGCTCTACAACATCCGCTCTTGTGTTCAAAATGAACCTCATATGTTCTGTTTAATTTAATTTTTTTTTGTTTCCCAATATGTGCAGTTTTTAAATATGTTGTAGCGCTATCATCAAAGGTTCTTTTTGAAGATATCCATGTAAATTAATGAAATTATCAAAATTGAAAAAGGAGTAAATACCAAAAAATTTTCCTCCGCCGGTATTTGAACCCAGAATCTTTGAATTGATACTCCAATGTGTTAAGCATTACACTATCAAGCACCATATCTCAGACGGTTGAAAATCTTTCTATGGATGTGCCAAAGATCCTGGATTCAAGTTCCGACTGCTGAAAAATTTTAGATATTTGTGCCTTTTCCAATTTCGATAATATCATTGTTTTATATTAATCCTTACTACTGAATTCTAGTAGTTTTGAACCGTATATTTCATAATTTGAATTAAACATAACCTCTTCTAATATTAATAACCATGTAACGATAAACAATTTTATATTGTCACGATTACGTTCTATTGATGAATTTCTATTAAACATTTTTTGAGATTAATTCGTAATACGTTATGAAAACGTAATTCTACGTAGTGGCTAGAAGGCTATAATTATTTGGAGATGCTGTAGAATTAAATCATAATTAAGTTTATCTCGCGTTTCTATGTGTATAAAATGGAAAGCCTTGTTACCGCTATGAGCGACTTTCAAATTTGAAATTAATTTTGGTTATTTTATCAATAGAATAATGGAACTCTGATCATTTGTGCATATAATCACAAATCAAGTTAGCAAAATGAAAATACATTTTTCGGCATAAATGTAGTTCATAGTTGCATTAAATCCATGAGTTTTCATGTAAGATTAACCCTTATTATCTTGAATTTTGAAATTAGCAATTTGTTTAATATTTATGGAATGAATATGGTTTAAGAGAGTCTAAAAGTACATTTTTGAACTTACATCTTTAAAACTATATATTGTTAAAAGGCGTTACATATAGGTAACGGTAGGATATTGCAGGTACAAAGAAAGTCTAAAATTGTTCAAATGATTCATTCAAAATAATTCAAAAAGATAGCACAAATAAGACATGTTACACTATTTTTTATGAAAAGATAAGTTATATGCAAATTCCTAAATTGCATTTTCTATGCATAATTCAGACACTTGATGAGAAACATGCATTTGCACATCGCCTTCTCTTATTATTCCGAATGTAAACTAAGATGTGATCTAAACGATCATATCTTATTGTGTCCGTTACTTGGTTTGATATTGTACTTGTTAAACATGATTTTGGTCTTCCTGCTCCTTCAGCACTGTACCATATTTCATAATGTACGCAGTAGCCACATCTCTTCTAAATTCAAGTTGTTTTACCTTTTT
>JAHWXV010029658.1:0-17812 GCA_024586415.1 Phrixothrix hirtus
AACGTGTATTTCCACTAAAATTTTGACATCGAAAATTTTGGACGAAAACAATACTTTCTCTATTCTATATTTCATATAGGTGAGAAAGTAAAAATATACAAGTCCGATTTAAAAGAACTAACTTTTAGGCAATTTTCGGATAGCTGTAAGGGAGTATCATTATCTTCCCCTGCAAAGGCTTCTTTAAAAGTTGGTTATACAGTGGTATATTTTATTATCACCTGGTGTTTGGTTAGAAGTTTCATAACTGTATCTCTTTCCAGTTTAGAGTAATTCGGTATTATCGAAGCCACTGTTTTGGTCTCTGAGAAACAAAAATAATTTTTTTCTCGAAAACTATAAAAGTTATGTAAATACCTTTTAGATAAAAGTTACATTAAATTTAATGCAGATTTATAATATGAAATAAAAATATGGACATTTCTAATATGATTATCTCATACTTCTTCACATTTAATTAAGTTTTTGTCGGCAATTAGACAGTTTGAGCCATATAATTTAATTTATACACTACCTTTCAATATAAATAATTTATATTGAATTTTCTCATTTCATATAGGCATTCTGTTTAAAATAACGAAGCGAGGAGTAATTTCCGGCATTACCTTGAAAATATTTCTAATCGATAGAACAAGTAATACAATATAATTTACCAACATTTGACTGTAATCCCTCTCTTCGTTTTCTAGATACTTTTAACCTGCCATGACGATGGGTCACTGCATATTATACGATATGTAATACGTGATTGAGCCAATAAATGTAAACATTCAATTTTTATGAACACAGTGGATTATAGGTTCCTAAACAATAATACTAGAAATTTTTATAAGGCATGCTTCCTAGTAGCGATCCTTTGCTGTCATGAAGTTCACTCTGCTCCTCGCTGCACAAGTCACGGACCAATGGTATCTGGTTAATCTGTACCTAGCGACGAAAAATGTAAAGCACACTTCAAATTGAGATACATGCTGTATCTCTAGTAATAAGTAAGATTCCTATACCCAATCTCGAATTTGGATCACCCTATACAATTAGTACTTGTGTAAAATAAATATCAACAGCGTAAAATTACGTATTAAGGTGTATAATTGAAATGGCTTGATGTTCGCATTTTCGCATTTGCTATATTTCACTTTTAAGAAAAGTATCCCATAATGAGACAAGTTGCACAAAATAACAGTGGAGTATTTCTAGATTGAAGTGCGCGCATTTGTTTGAGACAGAGAAGTAGTACTCAAAACAAAATAAACAAAGAAGTTCTCGTAAATGACAATTGCGATACAATGTTATTCATGTGTCATCTACTCAGAAAAGAAGAACACAATTTTCATCATGCTGGATAATTTTACTTTAAAGTGTTACAATAGTGTTGGGTTATTACACAAGTAGATTTGAAGGAAGAAAACAAATTTACTTAACTCTTCGTTACCCGTGCACGGTTTACCAGCTCTGTTGTAAACGAAATGACGTGTATCTCTAAAAGTAGCCGGGCAGCCCTTTGCTCTGTTTGCATACTTTGCGACTGTGTTACTAAATAATGTTTCATACAGCGAGTAGTGTGTAAGTGGTGCTCGTATAAACTTACATACCATACCATATAGCGGATCCAGTGCGAGTGTTAGTATTTTCCTTGTGTGATATTTTTAAGTTAAAATTGGCAAGTTTTGCTAGTTTCAATAAATTATTATTTTTAAGTGTATTGAAGATATGGACTATGAAAACATGGAGGATAGAGATGATTGAGATTGACGGAAGGGGTGTTAAATATGACAAAAATTACGTTAGCTATGACAATGATCACCATAATGAAGTTGATACCATAGGGGAGAGGTCAGATTATAGAGATACCGAATATGGGTTTGATGAAAACATACTTAATTAAGAAGGCTCTACTATATCAACCAGAAACCTGTGCTTTGTAGGTAGCGACAATATAACAGAATTGAAGGAGCATGGTCTTCCTATGAACATTAGGACGTGCGGTTCAAATATTATCGAACAGCTACCATGCATAAAAATTATACGCAGATACTGTGAAGATTAATGTTCAGCTTTATTTGAAATAATTAGTTTTTTCTATTGTCATTTTACGCTATTATAGCCTGGTATGCAGATATCGACGCAAGGTCTAAATTAGACGTGAGAAAATAAGTGTTTCCATTTGTCTAACTATCTTTTGCATAAATATATATTTAAAAATTACTTGCATTTTTATTACGTAAATATATCAAATTATGATAAAATGCGTAATACGTAAAAGAGTTTAGAAACTGAAATAACTCAAAGAACAACAGGAACAGGTCAGGTCCTGTAAATCGTGCGCGAGCACCTAAGAACAAAATATTGCCGCAAGTACTGGAAGATTAACAGAATCCCGAAATTGAAGCATTGAAGGTATGGACAGAAAAAAACGCCTATAAGAAGATATCGACGAATGAATTACTAAATCCGAATTGCTCGCTTAGCTGTTTCAAAGCTTACTGAACGTTTCTACTCCGAATGATAAACTTCAAATAGGTAGGTCCATCATCAAAATTATTTCCCACTTTTTACTCGTTAGTATAGTGAATTTTGGATAAATGTTGAGTCACAGTTGGGCTAGAATGAGAGCGATAATTGCGAATTAATTGCGCAATGAGAGTGCGCGTAATGGTTGTACGTGGTATACTTGAAATGGCAATTACGCGATCAGCTAATTTGCGGTTTGTGTTTATTCGCAAGTTTGATTGCGTGAACATCGAGTAGTGGATATATGTACATGTGCTGTAAATATATGTGTGCGCACGTACTAGAAAGGGTGTGAGCGATATGTCAGTCTGAGCTGCAATTAACCGTAATGTCGTTAAATTGATGGTTGTAATAGCGCGTAAATGATATATGTAGCATGTAAAATTACTGTAGATGTTTGTGTGAAGGAGTAACAGGCGTCAGCTAGCTATAATAGGCTAAAATAGCAAAATTCACATCGAGGAAACCTATTAAGAAAGAAAAAGATCGCCGCGAAGGTTTTCGGTGGTGGATCGGTAATCGAATCAAGCGAAGCAAAGATTAAAATGAACGGAAACACTGAAACAGGATCGGTGCAACATCAAATGCGGAGAAACACTTCATCAATAAGTGGCGGAAATATAGATTTTTCTAATTGCAATCTTGATTTGTACATTAATTACAAAAAAAATCAATAAATACCAAGGCTGTAGCAACGTACATTATAAAGCCATAAGATACATTACCATTGGCGACGTATTTTGGAGCTAGCTTAACAAGCGAGTTCTTGTGAATCATAGCAACATTATACCATATTAGCGTTAGAAAAATGTAAATATATTATGTTTAAAATAATGTACAATCTGTACTATAAAATTATAACTATATTATGCAATGAGTCTTGGCTAGTTTGTTAGTTAGTAGCATATACGATACCATTTTTAAAAAACTAATTATCCGAAAGAAAGGCATCGACATTGGATCTCCAAGTTAAGACATTACTAATGAACTTAAAAGTAATTAAAGCGATAGAAATCATATGAGTAGTAAGTATTTAAATATTAAGATTAAGTAGACCCTAGATTTTAGATATACCAGCGAAATCTATATATCATTTTTGGACTTGAAGGTACTCTAGTTTGGAATTAATTTCAAATTTTGCCGTAGTTTATATCCGTTGAATTTACAAATGCGACAGTCGTCCGAAGAGGAATTTATTATTGATGTCGAGACTAACCTTAAAATCGGAATTAACTAATTTTCAACTTTATATATCTACTTCGAAAACTAAACAATGACAATTATTTCCACGTGGCATGCTTTTAAATCATAAAATTTTGGTTATTGATTATAATGTACCACTAGCATTTTGTTTTTGCAAACTTGCTTTTATCCATAGTCCTGAAATATTACTTGCTTCATTAGGTTTGAAAGCAATTATGATGGAGATAAAAACAAGTAACTGTTTATACAGCTTAAGAACTTATTTGCATTATATTTTTCAGAAAATAGACAAAATAGAAGTAGTGTTTAAGAAATATGTTGTGAATCCGTATCTCCATCATTTTTAGGCGTTTAGTATTCTAAAAAATTCCTATTAAGTCCTTTGACATTTAGTTTCAATTTAATTCTTCTACTTATGTTGTTTTAAAGACTATATTATCTTTTAAAAACAGTATATGCGAACATAGCCAATTTTTAATTTAATGTCTAATAATTATATAATGTGGATACTGACACATACAGTATATACCAATAATTAGATATTTGCGCATGTATAATACGCTAATACATGTCTATTTACACATGCGAAAATTGAAATATCCTTGAATGCTCACTTTTAAAATTTTTTAAATAAATTTGTTGTAATGAAACGTCCGAATTTCTCATACTCATTTTAAATTTAATTTCCAGTTACTGCTGGTGGTTGTTTTCCTATGCATCTACACTGTAAACCCTAAAATTAATTTAAAAACAAATAATTCATCCATTTATAATACAAAGAGGATAGATATGAAATAAGAACACAAATCATTAAAATATTAATTTATATTTAATTTGGGCACAATAATGGCAACGGTCGCCCGTCCACTTAAGTGAATGCGATAAATGCTGTTTAACTCCAAAGATTTCACTCGATTACTCGCTTCAAATAATTCTTTCAGAGAAATCGATTACTTTGTGCAAAAGAGCATCATAATCGTAGAAAATGGAACAAGTCGTATCCATATGTTCATGCTAACGATAACTTTTACCTGATAAGCGTTTCTGCAGCTCGTTAATCTCAGGCAATTGAATACCAAGAATACTGACCCGTCAACAAAATAGCGTTTTAGGTACTTCTATACCTTCAATAATTACGAATATGTAGTTAACAGAATTATTTTGAAATTGGTAATATGTTACAAGCTGTTATTAATAATTTAAGAATAATGGCAAAGTCAACTTCGTGTATGAGAAATAAGAAAACTCCAATAACAAGTAATAATTTAATTATCACAAATTTAGTGCTTCTTTATAATTTTTTAAGTACATTAATATATAGTAGTTGTAACAAAACGTTTTAAAAAATCGATAGAGCCGTTTTCGAGAAAACCCAAAAAATCTAAAAATCGTAGGAGTAAGTGGTACTTCCGTCCACAGGATTTGATGAAATTCTCATTAGAGTGTGTCAGGAAAGCAATAGACGTAAATTTAGAATTTCAATTTCCTACGACATTTAGTTTTTCGCTTTCCGTGTTGAACACACGCTCATGTATTCACACGCAGGCACGAACGGTAGCGCGCACGCATCCACACGCGCACACGCAAAAACGCACATACGCACGCACGCGTGCGCACAAGCACACGCGCGCGCACCCCCGCAGAGATACATACCTATCAAGTTCTAAAATGCTCTTCTTCGAACTCAGGAGTACTGAAAACATCGAACGCCGAAAACTTTGACTGAAAACAACTTCGTCTAAAGTATATTTCATATACGCTATAAGAAAGTACTTTGATTAAATATGGAATTCCTTAAGACACCTATTAATAACCTAGTTTGCAATGTATCGCTAGGTATCTTCTACAGAGATTCCAGGAAAACGGTCTGACTGAAATTCTGTGCAGTTCGCAGCACATATACTTATTCTTGTGCGCAGTTAAAAGAGATAACGATAGACAATCAGGGCTAAGAGGTAATTGAGGCAAGGTTGAAAAAGATTATTCATTACAAAAAATGCGATATAGGCCACGTTAGCCGCAGATTTAATTTTGGAATAAGCAAACACCTTTTCGTTTTCATTCGAAAAATAACGTGCCCCAGAAGCTTTATAATCAGGGTTGGCCACGAAATGAAGGTAACATGTCGTATCTGGAATCCTACAGCATCAATCAAACATCTAAATTTCGTTGGTACTACGGGTTAAAAACATCAAGATTAGGTTAAAAGTATATTGGTCTGCTGAAAGTATTGGCTAGTGAGCAGTTTTGAAGTAATGTACGTTATACATTGTTGTTTCTTTCTTAAATCTATTTGTTACAAATAAAACACTTTATAATAAAATCATGAACTAGGATTTATTTTACAATGTTATGGGTAAAATTGAAATTAATAAAAACTAAAAATTATAGCGAGTGTTGAATGTGCTGTCCGTTTTCATTAATGCACACATTTATGCAAAATTTTATATTACCAAACACATTTTTGAATATTCTGTCATTTACTTCTTTAAATCTCCTTGCTGTAGTGTATTTTAGATTTTCTATTGTATACACTGCATTTTTGAATATAAATGTCTTTAGTACGGAAATTAAAGTAGTCCAACGGGGTGAAATCCAAAAAACGCGGTGGAAATCTATCTTTGCTTATTAACCTGTTGCAGAAGAACTTGTGAAAATAATTTGCTGTTTCGTAAGCAACGTGGGGTCTAGTAAAATCTTGTTGGAAGAAACCGTTTCGGTGTTCATTATGTTCTGAGAATTTAGATATTTATCCAAGTTAAACCAAGTCTCGTCTAAAAAAACGTTGAATTTAATACATCGTCATTCACATGTTCTTTGAATCACTGATAATACGCAAGTCTTTTATTATAATCTGGTGGTATACGTTTTTGGTACATTAACAATATATGTGAATGCTTATGAAGATCTTCACAAAGAATCTTATGGATAGTGGTACGCTTTAAATCCACCTGTTGTGCAAGTCTTTTAATTGGAGTGGTATATTGCATTTCTAACACTATTTATAAAGTTCTCATTCCTAGCACGAGGTTTTCCACTTTTTGGTCTATGCTTACTATTCACAGTTCTGCCGAAACAATCAATTGATTGTAACACTTGCCCTATAAATTTATTGGTATTAAATACAGTCAAAGGAAGCAGTTGTCTAAATTTTGCTATGAAATTATTAATATCGTACTGCCATTCACCATTTTCAACGTCGGCCATTATGAAAATAACTTTCCACAATAAATGCATTGTTTTTGTATTAATATTTTCAAGTTTAATAAAGAAGAAGTGCAAATTTGGTAGTAATCTCTAATAATCAGTTACAAGTAATAAAAATTACATTTGTTGGTTATTCGTTTTTTGTTTTAATTTTACTATGTAGGTGAAATACGAAAATTCTACCTCAAAATCGTGGAAAGGGTTAATTCCAAGACTTTGTTTGTTTGTTTGTTTCTTGTGGCTGAGGGTTCGGGATGAGGAATTTACTTTGGCCATCTTTGACTAGAATTGTTATATAGTCATTTCGCTATACTTACTAGAATTTTGTCGAATCCGGAGGAGTTCCACCACCAGTGACGATTTTTAACGTGCCAAACATTACATTGACACGGGACCTACGATTTTAGTTCCTTATCCGAGAAGGCATGGTTTTTAAGTTTTCTTCCGCTGAAAAATTTACCGACTTCGATCGAGTTTGAACCTGCGTCACTTGGGTGTAGTGGCAAATATGCTAACCACCATTCAGTCGGGGCTGGCTTGGGACACACGTTACTATTCGATATGGAAACATCGAAATGGAGGAACTGAGCCTAGATCAAGACTAGGTTAGATGTATACTTTGGTCTGGATTATAAAGTAAAGTAGTTCTTCTCGACCATTCAACTTCAACAACTAATAATTTAAAAGTTTGTAAGTACTCTGTAATTAATTTCATTTCTATGCACTGATTTTACTTTGTTTTGTTAATTCTTGTGCAGAAACGGTATCTAATTGTGAAGAAGTAAAGCATGCTGTCACTGACAATCTCCATCAAAATTTTTATAATTTTTGGAATAGTTACTATTTTGCCATTTAAGGTTAGTCGACAATAGAATCTGATTTATCTCTGAAAATACCATCTGGTTTGAGAACGTTAGCTTCAAAGGAATTGCATTCACTTGCTATCTTGAAATGTAAATATTTTAATATTATGTGGATAATCCACAATATTTTTCTCTTAAATGCCTTCAGATGTCTTTAAGTATGAATATTTTTTATTTCACTATTTCTGTCAAGCATTGTACTCCACTAAAAATATACTTCTTATATGAATACTCCTTTTCCTAGGATCAATCTATTTTAATCTCACAAAATTATGGTTTAGTAAAAATAACGGACAAAATAAGGTGACTGATACAGAAATACAAGTCAATTCAGGTTTGCATACTATGGTGTTTTTTAACACAAAGTACTTGCAAATATCAAATTATTCAAACATCTGCGAGTCGACACCCCCATATTTTAGTCTATGATAAAGACTGAAATTGTTGTTACAAAAAATTAGTAGGCAATATTGAGATGAATTTATATTTAAATCCATTATGCACTTGGAAAGATATTGTTGCATGAAACACACATTGAAAACAGCATAATCATTTAATAGCAAATATCTAACGAAAATTTTTCGTAAGAATAGATATTCCCTTTTTGATTTCAAACTTTTGTAATGGAGTAAATAAGAATTTATTTATACACAATTTAATATGACTATATTTAGTTCCGGTAACTCGTTAACAAAATTTAATTATAATCAATGAGGTATGCTTTCAACAATGAACTTCGGCGAAACAATGAAATAAATCTGGAAAAGTTGTACTTTTTCTATAATGGATTATTCAATTATATTAAAAGAAGTGTTCATCCGCAATTCAATTTCTGCGGTTTTTTACCTGTCTTACTGCTTCTCATCCGCTGCTTTCTGTTATCTAACTTTTATCTTTGAGAACGAACTTAAATAAGTGGAAGCTCTGAATTCTCGCAAACTTTCAACCGCTGTATCTTTATACTGCTAGATTAAATAAAGGAAAGAGAAACAATGTCATTTCGACTTCTCGGGGAATTCTTTTAATGGTTGCGGATACGAAGCGCTTCAAAATTTCTTTACGTTTCTAAATTTAAAACAAGTTTTACTAAAAAATGCTTTAGTTTACCTTCTACCTATTAATTATCGCAAATTCAAAACAAATTATTGCATATTAAAAACAATTATTTCAAAATAGCTAATAAGTAGAATTTATATACTTCATAGTTTAGTATAAGACATTGAAAACAGTTTATAAGATTTGTCTATACACATTAGGGAAAGAATTTCGCATGCTTATAAATTTCATACATCTATTATCAGTTTGTATGTATTCGGTTTTGAATACCGAGAGACTAACTGCAAACGGTAGGTTGAACAACGAAAATAAATCATTCCCCTAATGTTCGTCCCTTTCCTTGTTTTGATAATAATAAAGTCGTCTTTAGAATGAACTTCCTACATTACTAGAGTATTTTTATTGTAATTTTTAATAGACTGGAAGCTAAGACCTTTCTTAATTCGAGTTTATTGTTTGCAGCTCTTCCTGAAGAGGGGCCAAGGATAACTGGAGGAAAGCCTCGATATCAAATTGGAGATACTGTACGAGTAAATTGCACATCAGGTCGTTCAAAACCTGCCGCACTTCTTAACTGGTTTATCAACGGCGAACAAGCAGACCCCAGCTTTTTACGTGGACCTGAAACTATAATCACAGGACGCGAAGGCCTGGAAACTTCTATTTTGGGTCTAGAATTTACTGTAAAACAGAAGCATTTTCGCCGGGGCGACATGAAACTTAAATGTTCTGCTACTATCGCTACAATTTACTGGCGCAGCAATGAAGAATCCGTGGAAGGAGAGAGACCACCGAGAGCATCGGTTTTAGAAAGTCGTGGAACTGTTGCACCCGCTGGTTCTCGAGCTGATAGGGTTCAGGGTAGGTCTCTTTTATTCATATTAGGTTCTTTAATTTATAAAACTATTTACAGTTATGTACTTTTAACAGACAATGATATTATTTATTAAGTTATAAATTCGGTTAATTGCTATATCAGATTACCTAAATTTTATTCATTTTATGCACTTACTTATTAAACAATGAAGTGATTAAGCTTTTAAAAATACGTAATTAAGATCTATAAAATTTTAACTTCCCTAAATTTCACAGCAGTACATTGAAAATTACAAAACGGAGCAGTAATAGTAATAACAATAATCATTAATGTTAATGTTATCTATGTAAATTAAAATAATGTTCAGATTAACCAGTACTGAATCTTCTCGAAAACAAAATTTTAACGCTTAAGATTAGGTCACTAACGTATCTTGCCCGCTGCAGGATTTTAAACTGAATTAGACGTTGTCGCGTCCATTATATTTAATTTGAATAACACAATTTTCACCTTTGCCTACTATAATTATCCATTATTAATATATCTTTAGTTAGATTACTAATGTTTGTTAATAAAAGAACTATAAACAACAAAGGCCGGAAGTCCATTATTTTCCTCTTTGCTTTTATCAATTTCTTAATCTCCTTATAATTTAATTTCGATGGTAACCTGGCCAACAAAATATATGCAATTAAATTAAATATTGCCTTAAAGTAACGATTACCGTCATTTTTAATAGTCCATTCATATAAAAGTGTGCTTAATAAGCTCTTAATTAACAGCATATTTATGGCATACAAAAACGGTATACAATGAAAATAGTTTAATTGCAACATTACTTATCAATTTTACTTGAAGTTGCTTTGACACTATACTAAAACATGTAATAAATTAAAGCATTACCGTTCTTATAAGA
Organism: Phrixothrix hirtus; assembly: GCA_024586415.1. Lineage (NCBI taxonomy): Eukaryota > Metazoa > Arthropoda > Insecta > Coleoptera > Phengodidae > Phrixothrix > Phrixothrix hirtus. The sequence continues at coordinate 10,574 of JAHWXV010029658.1, forward strand.
TAGACGAGTGCAGTATTATAGGGACGAGGAAACTTTTGACTTACCTAATTTACACATAGATATATAAATAATATATATATATATATAAAGAAATGAATTAGGTTTTCATTTACGATTAAAGAAGTTATTCTGCTTCAGTTGTATTAAAACAACGTAGGAAAATAATGTAAATCAAAGCTTACATATAAATAAGGGAGTCGATCGCTCAGCTGTTGGGATATTTGTTGTTGGGCCTAAAGGATGTAGGCTCAAATAGAGCGGTGGTGAATGCAAAAGCGGCCAATTTTCTATGGCTATATAAATTTTTAACACAAAAAATTTTTGCCATTGCAATGAATTGGTTAAGCTCTCGCCATTGCCTATTTCCCTTGATTCGACAATTATTGCTAAGTGACTTGAATGTAATTGGAGTTGTATTTATCTAGCAAAAGTTGATCTTTGAGCTTATATGTAAGAAATTACCATGCAACAAGTATTGCTTTTAGGAATAACACTTTTTACAGAGTTTTATGCTTTCTAATATTTTTGTACCAAATTTTGCCATTATTTGCGAATTATTCAAACAAGTAATTAAGAAATATGACAGAGAGAGTTAAAAATGGTACATTAAATAAAAATAAAGCGCACTTCATTGTAGGTATGGTGTATTCTTATCACTATTAAGAATTTTAAATAACTTTCTTATTAGTTATCCAAACTTAAATATCTAAAAGAGCGTTTGATTGGACAACTATAGTAAATCTAAGAACTTGATTAGTTTTGAAAAAAGGTGTATATTGTTCTATGCTAAATGTTATAAAGGTATTCCGTCTTCTCTATTAAGGGAAGAAAATTGTAAACACTGCGTCAATGTAATATTTCTAACGTTAAGAATTTTTTTTGATTTGGAACATCTCTAGGTGCGAAATAATCATGGCAATTGTGGATCCATAGAAATCCCGTATTTCGGAGTTTTAGCGAAATACTATAAAAAAAATGTCGTTAATGATTATGTATTATTGGAATGGTAAAATAGTCCGAAGCCATTGGTAAATTAATTCTCCACTCAATATACTTCCAACGGAAAATTATTGAACTGTAATAGATGGAGAAGTCCAATAAGTCTTCTTATTTGAGTATCATATACTCATCTGCAGTTTTTCACTGGAAGTATTTTAGTTATCATGGCGAATTGTCAAAAATACCTTAACAAATGAAGTTTTACTATACCTTTAGGTTTAGTGTTTAAAAAATCAGTTTCCTCATTATAAGGTTCAGAATCTTGCATACGTTCTTGCAAACTAGTTATACATACTAGTTGAAGCCGTGAGGAAAAAGGGAACTTTCGCATTATATAACCTCGGTTATAAAACGCATGGTATAAATGAACTGAATCAGATGTTCCACTCGTTGCTATTGCCTCGGCCTTTGAAAAGGACTTCTTAAATTCAGCATTTCACTCAGAATGTATGCATTAAGCTAAAAAATAATTTGGCCTTATAATAAATATATCATTAGACATGTGTGGCCGATGATATGGAATTAATAGTGAGTTCAATTTTATTCAAAAATCTGTAATTCGACATAATGCATACATTTCGCGTAATCCAAGTTTTTTTAGTAAACGTTTTTATACCGCTATGAGATTATTTTCAAGAAAATAGTCTTGACAATTATTTTTCGTTGAAAATACGTTTCCTTTCTAGTAGATTAGTTGATATTAAAGTACTTTAATGTCATTTTTGAACACAAGGCACTCCACCGTGTAATTACTTTAATACCACCAAGTCATAGGGCCCCTTTTAAAATTTCCAGTTAAATTTATCTGCTGGGTAATTATCTTGCTTACCATTGTATTAATGAATGTTTCTATGCAAAGTATCTGAAAGATGAATTTAACTAGCGATTATAAAACGGACTCCCACTATTATCATGGAAAGCGAAATCAGTCTTTAAGTTAAAATATGCTTTTTGATTTCTTCTTCAGATATCTCACACACAGTGAATTTCGAAAAGCATCTGCAATATCTGCTGAAATAACAAAACATCAATTTTAAACGCACTAGTGGATGACTACTAATTTGGCTAATGTTGGCAAGATAATAAAACTTGCATAACAAATTTAAAAATTCTAATATTTCAATAACAAGTTGCTAGTAATCAACTATATTAATTAACTACACAAATTGGTAAAAATGCAGTATATCTCAAAATAAATATTAAAAATGCATAAAACAAAATATAAAATATATCACTGGAGAATTCGCTTTAAGCAAGTTTTCGTACCTAATTTGGTGATTTGCAAATTAACGATACTTAAGAGAATACAGGGTACTGCTCTAATATCGTTCGTTTAAAATAAATTTTCAACAAGGAGACTTCAGCTGTGCTCACGCTTTAAAATCATGGATTTTCTAACTTCATACTAAAAGATTGTAATAAATATACTTAATGCCGAAAACTTATCAACGTTGTAAACAAAAATATTTACCTTGTACCAGGGCGCCAAAGGAGGATGAACTTAACTAAATATTGGATATAGCGTAACCCTCCTCAGTAATTGCGATCTAGAATTATATGGGAGTGCCCACCTTAGTATTGAAACCTAAATTAATTGAACATTACGACACACACAATGGTTATATGTATAAAATGACATTCAGAATTGTAATGTTCCGCCTTAAAACTGCATGCCTATGTTTGATACATATCATAAACTTTTATCAATTTGCAGAAAGTAAATGTATAATTTAAAATAACCGCGTAACACAGTGCTTGTTTACACCCGTGTAATAATAAACTTCCCACTTTGTGGTTATTAACAAGTGGTTTATTTTCTAATACGCGAAATAAAATTCGAACTAATTTTAATAAAAGTGTGACTGAGGATAAATAATGAAATGCATAACACTTTCAAATATATTATAAGTAGTCATCTTGGATTTCAGGATTATAGGGTGGTAGCTTTGGCAATTCTAAAACCGTTAGAGGTAGTCTATACTAAAGATTTCTAGTCAGAATGAAATCTAGGTGTATAGATGCTCTGGCAGTTCTTGAATTGACAAAGCTTGCCGAGTAACTACTGTGTGAGAGAATACCCATCTTTGTGTCTTTTTGCACTTTCTCCATTTTCTTGAATGTTTAGATGAAATTTATATTTAAGACATCGGGTCTACGGGATGCTAAGAACTACCTAGTGGGAAATATGTGGATTGAAAAATTCCAGACTAAAATTTTTTGAGCAACGAATTCGAAGGACTAACTTAACCATTACTTAATCCCGAGCATATTTTGTAACATAACTGATTTGAGAACTTTTTACTTCAACTAAAACGCCATAATAACTTGAGGATATTGCATATTTTATACAAAAAATTTTAAACTATAGTACAATCACCTCGTGCCGGAGCTCAGGTTAACTAAATGACTTATAATTTTAACTGGATGTTAAGGAGGTAAAATTGTTGAAAAAGCCGCAAGTAACGCATAATGTTACCGAAAATTTTTAGAGCGGAAGAATAGATCACATTTTACTACGACAGATAAAGTTAAAATATTTACAAGGACAAATCACTAAGAAAAGTTTTAAAGAGTGTGAGATAATCAAACGTTTGCTATATGACATTTTATAGATGTTTTTGAACTAAAAAAGTGTATCGTGAAAAGACAGATTTGTGTTGGTAACAATAGTTCAATACAAGCGAAACGCTAGAAGTTGGTTTTATAAAGACGTCTTAATTAACCAGTGAAACGTAAAATCCAAAATACTGATTTAAAAGTATTTAACGATAATAATTAAGACGCAAATCTATGTATTCACTTTAGATGACTGGAAATCAATGTACGAGTATGTAACGAATTATATACAAATTGCTTTGAACCTAGCTGTAATTAAAGCACTGCGCTGTTGGGCTATATAAAACGACGAGTCGATATAACAACAATTGAAGTAAGAGGGTAAGAGTAGTACAGAGGGGCACTCAAAATTATTTCTATATAGTTGGTACCATGTACCAACGCTGACTTGTTCTTCCCGTTGTATCATACCAATTCCTTCATTCTTCATAACCCGAGTATATACCATGACTTTCTCTTTCGTGATGCCTGTAGCCTTAATTTATAATAAACTGAACAATGCCTAAGGCGATTTTGGCGAATTTAAGTACTTTTCAGTTTCATAGTTGGACCCGTCAATAAGCATGTGCTTGTTTCAGCGATTAAGGCATGACTCAGTACAAATGTAGATTAAGATGATATCGTAATATGCTTATTAGATCAATAAAATTTATATGGAGATGGGGCAATTACTTTAAGTAAATTAGAACTAGTTCGGTTATTTAGTTTTTCCAACTTTAAAATTCAGGTAGATGCGCAATAGTCTCACATTGAAGGTATTCCAGGTGCCCGACTACGATTTTGATGATATTTAGATATGTTGTAGACAACTAAAATATAAGAAATGTGTAATTCTTATATATACTCTAAAACGATTTTATGGGGTAAAAACTACCTTAAAAGTTGAACTGTATTAGACCATTTTGGCAGTTCACATGGAAGCAGTAGGGCGATCCAACGATAAAATGATTGTCTTCATCCCCAGTAAAGCTTTAACGTTTTTAATTACTTTCAACTTATTTCAAGTAACCTTAAGAAAAATGGAAATAGATAAATACTTCCCCTAATATAACACGATGTATTTAAGAAAATATATGTTTTAAATAATATCAAAAGAAAGTTCAAGTGTTTTTAAGATTTCTGAAAAATAATTTTAAAGGCCCATTGCGTAACTCTATGTCTACTATCTAACCGTAATTAATTGATATACTTTATACATCTTTCTTTCAATTTCAATATGAAATTGTTTTAACTGACTAAAATATTTACCATATTATACATAGACAACAAGGTGAACAATTATAAAGAGGTAACAACCTTCTTAGTGCAAGGTATTGATATCTATCTACAAACAGTGTTGTTATAATATTCTATAAGATAAAAAAAAAGTTTAATAGATAAGGCTGCAAAACCCAATACTTACAGAGGTATAACCCATTAACTATTACTATCGGTAAGTGCTTTTCCATTGTTATGCAATTATATTATGTATGGCATAGAAAATATATTGCGAAATAAGGTAATATATGTAAGTAAAACAATATTGATAAGTCAACGTATATCTTTACTATCTATGCATATTACAATATATATACAAGGCACCCACTTTTCAAGGTATGGAAATTTTCGTTATTGATGGAATAAAAAGTTGCGGTTTTCGTGAACCTGCGTTAATTTTTTAAGAAACTTACAATGTTGGAAACCAAATTTCGTTATCCCTTTTGGTTTCCGAGATAGAGGGTAAAAATAAAAAAATTCCATTTTTGAACACCTTCCATATCTACTTTATTCTGTAGAATATTGGAAAGATGAAAACTTATTCTTATATAATTGTTTTCGTACAATTAAGTGTGGTAATTAAACAATTTCTGTAGTCCATTAATTTCTTGAAATAAATCAAACTTGTATTTTTCTTTAATAGAATGCGCCGCATATCTTTCAATATGTTAAATTAGCGTAAATTGAACTTTTCGAAAATATAGCATACTTAGTGCTTATTCAAAATATGTTTTCGAAATTTTTGACTTTTTACAAATTCCTGTCTTTGGTAATCTAGAAGGTTTAGCGGAAGTTTCTTAAAACGGCTTTGAATGCCTTTATTTAGTTACGTTTGATGTTTGACCTTTTAATAATCAACATCACAGGCGGCAGTTTACTTATTACAAACTAAAAATATTGTTCTAATGGTTTGCCATTCTTCTTTATGCACAAATTGTACTTTCTAGATACAGTTCACAATTTCTCTTTATAGGACTAATTGAAAAATAAAATTTATTGCAATCGGCACCAGACGGTAGGAGAGCTGTGCATTCCTGCGAGGCGGATTAGAGAGAATTGCAGGAACGACTCGTCATTATTTTAAACGGTTTACGTAAGTAACTGGAAGTCCATATTGTGCATAAGGTAGAATGGCAACAAGTTCGAGCAATATTTTTAATCTGGTTCAATAATTTTTAGGTAATTAATAAACCCGCCTGCATTGTTCACTAAATAAAAATCAAACATAAAATGCAATTAAATTAAGGTACACAAAATTGTTTTAAGCAGCTTTCGCTTAGCCTCTTAAATTAGCAACGACGTAAATTTAGATAAACTCGAAAATTCAGGCAAAACCCTTTAAATACATTCCAAGTATTTTCTATTTTCACGATGTTCAATTTAAGCTAATTTAAAATATTGAAAAATATACAGGGCTTTCCGTTCAAATTACCACAAATTTGATTTATTGCTTGAAAATATCTCATTACGCTACGGGATTGTAGGTACAAAATGCATAACAGTGAGTTTTTATCCTTCCAATATGCTACAAAATAGAGTAGATACGGAAGGTGCTCAAAAATAGTAATTTTCAGTTTCGCGCTGTATTTCATTAGTCAAAAGGGATATCAAAATTTGGTTTCTGATACTGTAGCGCACGTTCACATAAAACCGGAAACTGTCAATAACGGAGATACCTATGCTCGAAAATAGGTCGCTCTGTACAAAAATTATCTTGTAATATAGGCATATATAGTTAAGATATAGGTAGACTTATCAATTTGCCCCACTTCTCTACTATTACTCATTCACTATTTATCTCCATTCCTTTCAGTCCTTACATTAAATTCATACAACGTTTTTGGCAAGTTCTCCTATTCTTTACGCTCTTTAATCTATTTCCTTTTACAATTACTTCAATCATACTCAACCATCTCTTTGCCGGTCTACCCCTACCTAGTTTTCCATTTATACCTGCCTCATATATTCTCTTTGTTAAGCGTTCATTACTCATTCGTTCCACATGTTCAAACCATCTTAACGCACTTCTTTTTTACAGTTCAGGCAGTGTCTCCTTCACCTGGCATGTATCCATCACTCATTCATTCCTTACTCTGCCACGGCTCGTTTTGCCACATGCAGCTCTTAAGTACCTCATACTTACGGCGTTTGTTTTACTCATATGTTTCTTCTGACATACCCAAGTCTCACTGCCATATAAAACAGTTGGAACAAATACACTATTGTACACAGCCTTCTTTACTTCCCTATTTAACTTTTCATCCTTTGTTACTGACCACATGCTGCCAATTATTCTCCTGCCTGCATTCACTCTGTTTTCAATTTCACTATCTATTCGACCATCATTTGCAAACATTCTGCCAAGGT
>JAHWXV010029692.1:0-13672 GCA_024586415.1 Phrixothrix hirtus
ATATATATATATATATATATATATATATATATATATATATATATATATATATATAGGTCTAGGGAAGAGTTATAAACTCAAATAATAACTGCATTTGACTCATTAGACCCAGCAGAAAAGAACTGCTACTGTATCAATATATACATAGTTTCTTTTATAAACCTTAGTTTTTATTCTGTTATCTTACTGTTATTGTACGATTTGAGTTTTATTTCCAATTCAAATCCATCTGTCGTAATAGTGATGTGAAATTTCTTGACAACAAAATACATGGCAAATAGCTCACAAACTATTGCATTTAGGTGAAAAATGCGTGACATGTGTTGAAAGAGAATGTGATTCTCTGTCAAATATGACAAAAGCACACCAAGTCTCATTTAAAAATATTAAGTTTTTCGCAATGCTCTGATGGTCGTAAATGGACCTCAATGTCTTGCCCCTACAATGGATCTTTACAAACGCATTTATTACTGATATAGCACATTGTAGCTGGGTTAATTTTAAAATGTTTCATAACTGTGCCTTTTTCCAGTTTAATGGTATTAATTATTATTAAACGCATCATTTTGATCTCTAATTGACGAAAATATTTCTTTGCTTAAAAACGGTAAAAGTACATTAAATTTGATGTAGAATTAGCAACTGATATAAAAATGGGGATGTTCTATTTAAAATAGTAAAGTTAGCGGCAATTTTCAATACTACCGGAAATGTTTTTAATAAATAGAACACAACAAAATACTTTCTCAAAGTTTGCCTTTAATTCCTTTATTCGTTTTCTAGATACATCTAATAGGCCATAACGATGAGACACCCAGTATATACAACTCTGTTATATACCGAACGATCGCCTATAATGAACAAAACTTCAAGTCCCGAACTGATTTAAATTTTTTAATGTACGTTTTACTATTACTTTTAACAAACACATTTATAACAAACTGTCGGAAATAACGAACATTTTAATTATTGTAAATTAGATTTTACGATCTTTTATAATGAATCTAATTTGAAAAGACTAACTAATTTTGAGAATTAATCAACAAAGAAGATAAATAACCTTATTCGTTTGCATTAGGCAATCGTATACTGATAAGGAAGTTTTAAAATGTGTGTCAAGAGTTCTGTTAGACATGTAAAGCTTATCGGTCATTTGTGAAATACGGCACGGCACACCGTAATATTTAAATTCACGTCAATTTATGAATGACGTACATAAATTTATCTATAAGTGATATCTAATGAGATCTGCCGAACGTGTTTAAAGAACACCGAAGTTGTCAAAAGTGCAATAAAACTTCCGTAAGGCTTACTTAATCGCACCCTGACATCGCAAAGCGTGGAGAAAAATGTCGCATGGAATTTATTTCATGTATTAGAATAAACATTCGTTAATCTCTGCAATGCTACATGGCGAAGAGAAGCAATAGGAATTTTAAAAGTAAAATCCCCTGCGAAGAATTTCACTTCGACGCGCTTCGCATTGAGTTAGCGAATGTTTTTCGGAAATTTTGCTGAACTTTTAGTAATTTAGTTAGCCTGCAACGACCTTCGGCAGCTCATACATTTTTCACTTAGACTCAACTCTATGCTTCACTTTTCCGCGTTTAAATAAGTGACAAACTTGCTTCTCCGCTCACTGATGTAACGCGAAGCGCATCAAAGAAAAAACTTTTGCACGTGATTCTACACAAATCTGTACTCAGTTTTAATTTATAGCTCGTATAAGTGTGTTAGCGTGAATTTTTAATAGTTTTTTTAGAGTGAACGATTGCTTATAACAAACAAGATTCTTGAAATTCCCAAGTTCGTTATAACAGATTTATACGGTATTTTAAGTACTTCTGGTTACTCAAGTTTAGAAAATTTATTAGAGAAACTGCTTTTCTCATATAAAATGGAATTAAGTAGCTATGAAATATACTAAGTCTAAAAAAAATCGCCTGAGCCTATTTCTGTAAAAAACGCAAAAAATGAAAAATATCAAAAATGACAAAAATAATGTGGTTCTCCGGTTAGTCAATTTTAACCAAATTCTGAATTTTGCATAAAAATGTAGTGTGGCCACAAATATAAATTTTTGGTTAACTAGGGTGTTTAGTTTCATAGTTATTTTATTCAGAATTAACGGTAAAGGTATTTCTGTTTACGGAAAATTTTCTGACAAACTAGCTACACCACATGAAGGTATGGTTATATAGTGCATAGTTGTATGGCTGGCTTGAGAATATTTTGCTAAAATCTATAGAACGTCTAGAAGGGCCGCGTTTTCTTACTTTGGATGAACATAACTCCCATACATCTCTTGATTTAACAGAAAAAGTGTTAAAAATTTAATAGAACTCTTCTGCCTACTTGCCAAAATTTTGCATCACCTTGATGTAGGAGCTTATAGAGCAGTATAGCAATGTTGGCGAATGATATTGGGGGACTTTAATTAATTAACAGGTTGTAAAAATGCCAACTTGCTTTTATGTCATCAATGAGGAAATTTGAAGAGCTAACAGAGCAAATATAGTTGGTACTTTTGAAGAAGCAAACATTGCCCCACGTTGCAAAGAAATGATGATGTGTAAAGTAATGGTAGCAGAAACTGTAACAAGAAGCAATTCTAAAGAGATACTCCAAATAGTAATTGATTCTAAGACCCTGAAGAAAGCCTTGGAATTAGTCTTATTGAACATATTAAAAATAATAATAAACAACGGCATCTTGAAAACATAGTACACTCTCGAGAAAACTTGGCGAAATCCTGACATGTGCTGAAAGACAACATAAATCGAGAAAACTTGAATAAAAACAAAAACAAGACGTAAAGTACAGAAAAGAAACTTATCACATAGTGGCGTAGATCTGCAAGTTGAAAATGATTCTGAAGAAGAAATTCAAAAATATGGAAATATAGCTAGAACGGTAACGAAAATTACAGACGTGCTTGGATTTTTGTCACGTTTTATGGAGGAAACTATGATGTTCATTACATTTGAAAGATACAATTAATGCAAGAAAGTTGGCTGTCATATTTCTTAGAAAAAGAAACAATCATTTCATACTTCCTGATGTTAAGATTCAAGTATATATAAAATTTGTCTTAAATGTAGCAAGGAATTAAGGTAGAAATAAGTTTTAAAAAAATGTATTTCGAATATGTACATATAAGTAACCCCTAAAAAAGAAAAATATTTAAAACCAGATAGATTGTGAAAACCAAGTAAGCACATCCGCACAAACGCAATAATTAAAATGCAACTAAGTCTAACAGCAAAACTTTATGCATCATTCGTTTAGGTAATAAACTTATATTATAAACAAAAAAGCCTAAAATTAGTATTAAAAATGATTAAAAAGTAAGGATAACACATACGGCAAAATGTAAATGAAGTTACAGATATACCTAATGTGATAAGACTATTAAAAAATAAATTAAATTAAGTTAAGATTATAAAATAGCTATTTGATGTAATAAACAATATATAATTGTTACAAAACTACCAGACAGCAAAATATGTACTTTATATCGACTACGAAATACGAACGTCACGCCAAACATATGTATATAAGCATGTCATTTAGTGACAATAAACGAGTCATAAATCTGAGTTTTACTTGAACACTGCGACCACCTTTTAAGGTCCAAAGCCTATAATTAGAATGGTTGAGACTTGCCATCTCCTTGAAAGCATTGAATCGTTTAGAGGGATTAATATACACCCCTTGAATGGTCCAAGCCTTTTTTTGACAACTGAGTAGTTGAGGCTGGCTACTCCTTTCAAAGGGTGTGTCCTTTTCTCATAAGACGCAAAGTTGCTGATAGTAAGTAAATAAGCTCCGTATAACCTGATTTCGAATACAAAATGCAAGTGCCCTAGAATGACGTGTTCAACTTGAGAATGTTTGCCAAAAGTAGATTTATATTGAATTTAACCTCTCGTGTATTAAGTCTTCAGTTTATTTTCAAATACATGTTAGTTTCATCAGTTTATTTTTGCAACAAAGTTTGATAGTAAAATTGCTAAAAACAATATATTTAATAAAATGATATTAATGTTTCCTACTGGCCGCATCTCTTGCATTTTTACCTAACTTATTGGACTAGCCGCCTTGTATGTTTAACTTTTAATCACAAATCCTAGTAAGAATAATTCACTCTTATCAAGATTCCCACAGCTTCGTTTAAGTATACTACAGAATTTAGTACGAATTGGTAGAAACGTTAAAGTTCCATTGTCATAATATAAGATAGAATTTAACTATAAATTGTTATTTTTATAGTTAATTAATCGATATTAAATTTATAGGAAGAGGCACAAATTTAAGTCTGCAATTTTAAAAATACTACATAGGTAATATTATATGAAAGCAACATACGCTATCGTGTGTTAAATACAGCTTATTATAAGTCCACATTTGTAATTGATTTTTACGCCAAGATTTGCAAAATCTTTTTTTAGAATTTTACATATTTGTATTCACTAAGAGGCTGTGTACACGTGTTAAACTATACGCCTTATTTCCTGAACACTCTGTATAAAATTTGCAAAAACTAATAGAAGTATTTACTTTTATATTGATAATTACCGTCTAGAAATTGGACATTTTTCTGAAAATGTATATGAAATCTTGTAATAATACAAAAAGGGTATACATTATATCTATTCCCTTTGCAAAAGCACCAACTATCTAGTTTCACCTCGACTTCAATTTAAATTATTTGAGTGCATAGGAGATACCTTTCAAAGGACACTATATGTTAACTTGAAAAATATATGTTCTGTTAGTTAGCTTTACATGCTGAATTTTGAGGGTGGTGTTGTCTAACTTTACATCTGACTGTAGCAGTTGTAATTTAGTTAGAATAACATACTTGTGGCGGTAGAAGTTGCGATGTTTAGGAATGTTAAAGACATTGTTCGGTGCAACTATGGTATGCCATTTAAACGACAATGTTTAACCACGGAGTCATAAAGTAGTAAAGTGCTGTTACGAATCCTCATCAAGTAGTCACTTTTCTGACATACGCACATTTCAAGTCGGTTTTAATGAAATCGCTTTTGAATCTAAGGGTTGTAATTTAGAGCGCAGCCGAAAGACCAAATTAAATTCCGTACACTAATAATAAGAAACGGTAATTCTAATTTCGGGTTAAATTTAATAATCAACTAATTAGTGAGGATAATTGCAGCCAATGTAAATATTTTATTGTCTAATTAAGGATACAATTGCGTGTTTGTGTGAGATTTTGGCATAGTTAGTTTTACTAATGCAAACATTAACCACGCATTTATAATGATTGATATTTATTTAAGTATATAAACCAAACATCATAAAGTAATAATAAGAACTGTAGGTATGTAGAATATAGCTTACAACCTCTTTAAGTAGGTATTTAAAGCAGAACGTCAGGTTTAGCGAAGCGACGAGATGATAATAAATGCTATTCATGAAAGCTCCATCATTATCAAAATAATGTAATCAACTGAATAACCAAGATCAAACCAATGATTCACAACCGAATGAAGTAAAGCATTTTATGAGGTTCGGGTAAAATTCAATTGTTTTTATTTCTTTTTCGCAATATCTATTATAAACAAAAGCGTAAAGCTTTCAGTTTTATGATGTAATGTTTAAGGATATCGCTCCTCTAACCTGCATTTTATACTAGAGCCATAAAAAGCACAAGTTTCTTTACGTTTTCGTTTGTAAAATAATTTCCACCCTTAATATCAAACAGCGCTTTATATTATCTATCTGATCATAAAATAAGCAGTCTAAACTTATGTTTTTGGTAAACTTAAAGAAAAGGGGATCCCTACTTTGTATAATAAATATTTTAAAATATCTGTAAGCTGTATCAAAATTTATGACCTATTTTGCGTAAATATTCATTTTACATAATTAAAAAACCCAATTTCATTAGTTTATTTTACTTTAGAACAAAAAATTCTTGTTCTTGGTAATTATTTATTCCTTCTAAGTATGTCGTTCGAAAAAATTTCATTAAGAGGCTCTAATATCGTAAGGATATGGTTACTGAATCACATGTCCTTTAACATGGGAATTATAGGCAGAAGGGTACGAAGTTATGCGGTTTCCTAAATTAATTTGGGAATCCAGGTCCTCACTACCAAATACATTAAATTAACTACATTTATGCATTACTGATTCGAATGGACAGATATTCGATATTATTAATGAAAAAAGTAATTCACAAAGGTACGGCCCATTTTTATAATCAAGATTAAATTTGGATTTCAAATACTGAATACGTTCTGACAGTTCATTAGTATAAACCTTCACCGCAAGAATATCATAAATATACACATAAGTAATTATTAAAAATTAAATGGCACTTTGGTTTTTTTAATTATAATAAAACTAATTGTGATTATAAGTTTTCCTAATGGACGCATTAATATACTAACGATTTAATTATAAACTCTCATATGGTTGTTTAAGTTACCAACTATGACAGGCTGTGGCCGTTGGACCGCATACGATAGTACTTCAGACGCAAACAAGGGCGTGACACATGAAAAATTATCATTTGATTATTGAGAAGATTTAATAAAACTATTGCTATTGCCATCTAAATACCAATAAAGAGTTTTGCTTAAAAATTCTATAACATGCATTATTGCTTCGATGTTTATTGCTTTATACCATAGTTTAAGATTACGTCATTAATAAAATATCACTAGCCTGACTGTCATTTCCACGATTACGTTTAAGGTATCCACCAAAATTATGCAACGGTCATACGCTGCCCTAATTAGAAATTTTAATAGTCCCGATATTGCTACTACTTTTCTGACCTCGGGTTTTTCCGCATAAGCCCGGGTATTGTAATGCCCTAACATTATAGTCCGAGCGGCGACTGCAAAAACATCCAACGATGTCATGCATCACTGAGGTTGCCTGAGCGTAACCTGTCCGGAAAGCGGGGTGAGGGCCACTTCCAACGCGAATTTAATGTCGTAACTCAAGTCATAAGCAAAAAATACTTATTAATTAAGTCAAAATGGAAAGTTTCAGTGCCTCCATATTTCTTAGTACAATGCATTGTTGCCGAGATATTTCATCTCAAAGAGTGTTTTGATTTTCGAAGTGAAATATTTCGGAAGCCATGCGTTGCCGAAAAAATATTAACAGGCAAAAAGTTTGTATTTTAATTCAGTTAATAGGATTCATTAGAGAAAAACGAAGTTAACCTTGAAAACCGAGATATAACCTTGATCCAAGGTCACATCATAATCTCACTGAATAGTATTTTTTAAACTATAAACATTTGTTTTGACAAATCTTTTCCAAACTGCCTGGTTTTCAAAGTATTTCCATATATACAAAGCGATTACATAGTCGTATTTCATGCAGTGAGTGGCATGAATTAAAAATAAGGTATCCAGGTATTTCCAACAGCTTTAGAAGTGGAAACCCATTTTTTCCTGTCTTCAAAGATTCTGAATATTCATCATCCCGTTTTGATTGTTTTGTTCCATAAACTTTACGATTTGAGTTATGACACGGAATTCGCACCGAAAGTGCCCCCTTCACGCTTTCGTGACGAATTCCTCTCAGGAAATATCGACGCTTTTTCATTGTAGCGATGAGTTCGATCTATCTTAAAAGTTGCGTGCTGTATGAAATCGTCGCGTGTTTTTACAGTCGCCGCTTGAACTATTAGCAGCGGTAATCACCAGTTTTTATAAATTTTCAATTCTAGTATAAATGTTTAGGTTCCTTGCAAAGGAGGGAATAACCTAATTGAAATTAAAAATCGTTTGGACAACGTTTACGGCATATCATCGCCTTACTGTTTCATAGTAAAAGCTGTGCAAACGGAATTGACATTGGAAGAGAATCGGTCGAAGATGAACCACGTACTGTACGTATACTAGACGTGCTGAAACCAAAAACGGTTACTTCAATTGAAGAATAAATGCTAAGTAATTGGCGTTTGAAGATTAAAGATATAGCGGCAAGGTTTTCGCGGACGGCCATTTTATTTCAATGTGAATTGTCTGCGGTCTTAGATAATTAAATTTATCAATAACTTCTTTTCTTAAAATAAGTTTGTTGAACTCATATTTCCTGAAAGAGCGTGAGACTAATATATCATCGAACCGTGTGCTATGTTGCAGGCATACCGTACATATGCACGCAGTTCAACCTACAATCATCTATATAAAATCCTGATGTATGTTTACTTAATTAAAATCAAAATGTATTCTTTAACACAATATTCTTAACATATCTATGAAAATAAATACTTTTGCATTTTCGAAATGAGAAAAAATTCTGGTCTATATCGAAAGCGGAAGAAATGTTTCGAGATTAAATGATTATTTGGGTGAAAAACATATGCCTAAGATAATTCGTGATTTACAAAAACAAAAACCTCTCAATTCAATAAATGCTGGATACGAACATTACGTAAGAAGGACGTTTTCCTTAGAAATAATAGTGATTGGTTACACCAAGAGTTTTTAATAACTTTACGAATATCGGATGATGAAATTGACGACTCATCAGGACGATCAACGCATTGTGTATTTTATGAAGACTGAAAAATCAAGCAAGAGGCGTAAAGACACTGAATTACTAAATAACCGTGGATTCAAAGTTTACAATCAATGCGGATATTGGCATAGAAAAATAGATTTTGAAACCAATTCAATAGGATTCCAATCAAGCAAAATCTTTGACAAGTCAGGCAGCATTAAATGTTTTTGTTGATTTGAATTTGACAAGAGCATAATATTTGTACCTAAGGAATCTTACGAATTTAAAAAGCTATTCCTTATTTCCGCCTTATTACAAGGTTCAAAAGAGTAGTTGGAGATGTTACTCAGCTGCTTCGGCTATAGGAATATTCAATACTTATTCTAAAGTAACGTTGTTACAGGATTTGTTAGATCAAACTGCAAGTAATATTTATTCACTGACTCTATTTATAAAACTAGATTAATGAAATTGTTTTGTATAGTATATGAGGACGTGGCGGATTGTTTTGTCAAAATAAATATAAGCAAACACTTTCTGAATAGCCTGACTATACTTATTTTTGACAAAAATGTGTACATTACTTCCCTTGTGCTCGTCAGGTTAATTGATAAAAAAACTGGCAGTATTACATGGAAAAAACCCTTTTCCCTTATCTGTTCAATTTTATCGACCTATTTTAATTGAGTCTTCCGAAAAGACCACCGAAAAAAACTAAAGCTGTAGTGGACGACATTCAAATCCAAATTGATATTTTGCGTCCAACAACCATAAATAACACTGGAAAAGGAGAGCAAGTTAAAGAGTAACCTTTTTGACAACGATAGATGGCAAAATCACCAATATCTAACCAATACATCTTGAAGTGAAACATGCACTATCTAGAATAAGTAAATAATTTGGATAAAGTAACCGCGAGACCCGAAAATTAAAATGCCTTCCTCCACAGTTTGTCACCTTTACATGCCTAGATATGCTGCATGGAAATAATTTTGCATATTTCCTTACAAAAATCGTCAGTCATGACTGAAGAATATAGAAAAATGAAACAAGATAAGAAAGCATGGCACAAAGACGTTTTTGAGAAGAACTTCGTTTGGTTATGAATAAACGGCGACAAGTAAGCGGTAATACTAATCACGTTGACACCGCAAGTAGATTTTTTTTTATAATGCCAGTTACTCATTTGAAATTCCTGGAGTAAATGAAACATTAATTAAACGGCTTTATATAATGCTTCAGGCCTTAATATCAGGTAACTTGAAATATTCTGAAAAATTTAGCGACTATGCCTTGGAAATTGTAAGGATCTACATTATTATAAATCACTCTACTGTGTTACACATCAAACAACTTTCAGAAGGTACTCCAAAACCGTAGTAGGGGATATAATGCTTTAGGTTACGTTACGTAAGAAAATGTTCCAGATCTGCAACAAACTATGATATATTTCACACACTACTGAACACATCAGATCCGTACATCACAAATTTAAAAAATTTGGACAAAGAAAACTTGAATTTTTTAAAATTGAATAAAATTATTGTTACAGCTGCATAAAGATCATTTTCGTATTTTTATTACGTAAATATAATATTCTTTTAATAATTTAACAATCATTTCATTGATAATTTTATATTATTTTTAACGTTAATTTGATTTATAAACGGTTGCCATTAATAATTATTGTTATAAATTATATGTGTAATAATAATTAATTAAATAAAAGTTAAAATTTCAGTTTATTTAGATTCCACTGTAAAAATGAGTTTATATTAGATATATGTGGTATAGTTATGTAATTTTAAAGAAAAATGTATAAAATTTATATTGTTATTAGATAATATATTTCAGCATGAATTTTATATCAATGATCTTTTCATATTATTACATTTTAACCTACAATTATTAACCCAGGCCGATACGTTTTCGATAGATGTATATTTATTTTTAAAATACCAATTACATAATAAAAAAGAATTTATACTAATTTTATCATGCAAAGTTTGGAAGATTAAATGAAAAAACCAAAAAGTTCCAGATTTTTGAACAGAAACTATCCCACATTTTCTATGGTGGCGTGATTGTGGTAAATTACGCCACCATGGAAAATGTGGGACACTAAGTAAGTGAAACTTGACGTGCGTTGCTACAAATTAACGTACGCATTTATTTAGAGAGTCTCCTAAATATATTTTTGTGCGTTTGTAATTCTATGAAATTCTTTCTGATAGACCTTGTATAAATAAGTTGTGAATTACGTATATTAGTTTAGTTAGTTGATTGTTAAGGCAAGTTGCGTTTTTATATGGATTTTACTGAGTAGAAGTACTGAATTTATTTATTGGCGCATAAATAAATCACAACTAATTTTTATAGTGAAATCAAAACTAGCATAAGCTACCTCGAGCTTACTTTTGCAACGTATTTAAGCTGTTGACTGTGCGGCTTGGGTAAGTAAACTAATCAATACAAACCTTTGGATGGACGTTAAAATCATATTTTTTATAACCGGAATATTTTACACTGAACCAAATTATCCACTAAAGCGCTTACTGTTAATGTTATTTATTTGTCTTTCCTCTGCCGAGGTATACAAGACTAATGATAATATTCTCATGGAAAAAGATACGATCGTTCGAATTGTCTCGAATGCATACAATAGCTTCGTCGGGATTTTACTACTGTGTTATTGTGTTGACTTTACTGCAAACATAAGATGTAGGTTCATTAATAAAGGTTATATGATTCAAGAATAAACCATCTTCCTCAATCGGATATAATATTTTTGCACAAACTTCTAACGAGCATGCTTATCTATGCTGGTAGATCTGTATGACTTCAAGTGCAAACATTTCTTAACTCACGCCAAATTGAATTTGCAACCCTAATCTCTTGAGATTGATTGTCTGGGGCTACGAAAAACTCTCTTGATGAAAAATGTCTGGATGTAAGTTAAAATCATATTTTTTACAACTAAGGTATTTCATGCATTCAACAACGTTTATATCAATATTGTCTGTATTTTTTCCCTATATTTAAGGTTTCTGAATGCATACATTCTTATGATTCCGTCAACTATTACGATTTTGCATGGTTACTAGAATTTAGCTGAACCTGGAGTTGTTTTAACTCCAACCGGGATTTTTAACGTACTACGATTTTATTTCATTGTCATAGAAGAAGACATAGTTTTAAATTTTGTTTCTGCTAAAAACTTACCGATTTTGGCTGAAATTGGATCCATGACCTTTAGACATATGCTAACTGTTTAACCATGATTATCAATTATTTGCAACAAAAATACATATTGTCATACTCGATAATAAAAATATATGTCTAGGTATACAGATTCACAATTCTGAAACACAACGCTTTATGTGAGAGTATAATTTCAATTCGTAAACATCATAGGTATATGTAAAGAAAATCAGAAATTCTTAATGTTTTATTCGATATTAAAATTAAGTTGCAACGCCGATATTTTTAGTCTATGCACATGAGTATGAAAGTATAACGCAGTTAAGTTTCGATTACGGAATGCTCATGTGTCTGTCTTATATAGATTCACCTGTTAGTCGTGTACGTTAAAAGAAGGTATTGAAATATAGAAGTTTGCTTTTAATGAAAATAATTTGTGACAATCCTCATAATTCTTTTATTTTATTTAATTACTAATTAATTATATTTCTATATCCCAACGCGGCCTACAGGAGTGTCGTTTTGGATCCCAGCATAGCCCTTTTCAGAACTTTCTTTAGTATTATATTCGGTATTACTAATATATTCTAAATTTGATTATAAAGATATTTCTTTAATATTGATTTTGAATTTTTGCACTTGCAACAGTTTATTTTTACATTCAATTCTATGTTTATAATTAAAAGATATATTACGAGTAATACGAGGTTTTACAATTTATTGAATTTTCAATTGCTTGTCGCTTAGAAATTGTAACATTATTTCTTCAATTAAACCACCATTGTCATTTGTTAAGATTTAACTTTCTATTTGCATATTAATTATGCAAGTATTCCATCTGAATGTTTTCAAATTCTGATGGTAAGTATATCTTCAGGTTTCTTAGAAAATAATTCGAAAATTTTAATTTTTCTTTTAATTTTTAATGGTTATTGTTACTGAGTTCGTAACAGATCGTCTTAAATTATTTCTTCGTAGCTTCGTATCTGGGATGAAGGAAATTAATTGGTAAAAAAACCAGAAGCTAAAACAAAATGCAAAATTTAGAAAAGTACCACCCAATTTAGAAGTGCTATTTGTTCAACAAGATTTAATAACATGGCCATAGTGTGGAAACAGGGTCAAGATCTCAAATTTTCGAATAAAACGCTTACATGTTACTACCAATAAATGCGGAAAAATTCCATATTCTCAGGTACTTGGCTTTAACGCAGAAATAAGCGCATTAGGTGTTATACATAATTTAAAATAAGATAAAATATGAATTATTTTGACTTACCCAAAACCTCAAAAACTAATTAAAAAACAGTTTCTCGAATGATAGAAATAGGCATATTGAAGAATGGACAACATCTAGAGCTCATAAATACTGAATTTAATGAATATTAAACCCATAATATAATTAAAAACAAATCATACTAAGCAATGAAGTGTTAAGGAATTACATTCCTTAAACAATAAAATAAAGAAACACATTTAGACATATTTATTCCATCAATGTGATATAAGTATAGGAGAAACAGCTATCTTGTTTACCCGTTTTGCAAAGCAAATCCCGAATAAATCCGAAGATAAACGATTGCAACTATGACTCTAAAACCAATATTAAAAATTTTAAACTTTATAAATTAATTACGAAGATTTAAACATATCAAGATTATGAATTTAAATTTCTGAATACTAGAAAGCGTAAAAATTGGTAGAAATTAATTGTAACTCGAAGTACTATAACAGTAATTGAATATTTCTAAACACAACTTGTGACGTTTCAGTCCTTGCTGGACGGCATAAGGAGAATTTAAGAACTTTCGTTCTACCCGGTGGTAGCTCTTAGTCGCAAGGGGTGGTTCTTTGTGTAGTTAGTAATCCAGCTTTGACGATTCTGACGTCCAGGACGACGTGGAACAGGTTTTCTTACGAGGGACGTCGTTTACTCTGAATGACGTCGCTCGAACTTCGGTCTCGAAACGAA
>JAHWXV010029709.1:0-11681 GCA_024586415.1 Phrixothrix hirtus
TTTGCGTTTTAATCAAAATTTTATTTATGCAAGTGTATCAATGTTCTACATCATTGAAAAGAGAAACAAATTCTCTATCAAATGAGTACAATAAAGGGGTACTGTTCCATTAAAAAAATTGAGGTGTAATTCGTTGCGCTTTTGTTTTTTTAAAGAATAGTTATTTCGTATTGCCCTGTAACGTGAAATAAAAAACTAAGCAACTGTTATAAAAAACATTTTTCCATAAAATGCATATTTACTGAGATATATAAGATATTCCATACTTTTCGGACACAGTGTATATTGGATAATTAGTGGATATGAAATAAAGTGCGTATTAAAACACAATTTAGAGAATCACAAGGAAGGGATCGTCATCTTATGCTAGCTAATGCTTCTATATATTCTCATAAAGCCATAGGGCGAAGAAGGGGGCGGGATTCTGCACACCATTAGGCGGTCGGAACTGCATTCATATCTCAGGAAAATTTAAGAGCCTCTGCTGTCCATATTCTTCCGTCGACTGGCTCAGGTCTTGAGAGATCCGTTCTTCAAAGAAGGGCTCCTCTAGGAAAGCTCTTTGCCAAAATAGGTACTTCGGGGTTGACTTCTAAGTTTCTGTTTTGGTAGGTCTCAATATTAGGTTGGATTTGAGATATTGTTAAGTTCATTCGGTGTGTGGTTTATCTTCTACCTAAAGTAGGCGACTGATGTTTTGCGTAGAACAATAATTAGCGCAGTATATTTAATAATAATAAAGTAGTTGCGTTAGGAGTTGCAGTTGGATAAGGATTCAGCTGCCATAAAAAAAATCTCGTGTGAGGCAACACACAACTTTCTCCTACCCAGTTTTAATTTAATTTGAAGGTATTGATGGCAGTTGCTTACTTATACACCTTTACTATAAACTATAAAATTAATTTAAAAACGTAAATAATTCATCCATTTATAATTTCTTATTTATGTAACTTTATAATTAAATTTTAACTTAACTTAGAGCAAAAACAATTTATAGACTTAAATAAAAAGTAAATAGATAAGTGAATAATGCAGCATATCATTAAACTATTAATTTATATCTATTTTGAGAAGCATAATTGCTACGGTCACCCATACAATTAAGTGAAGAAGCGAAACGCTGTTTAACTACGGAGATTTTTCTTAATTACACGTTTCGACGAATTTTCTCAGAGAAATCGGTTAATTCACGTAAAAGAGCATCATAAGCATAAGAAACCTGGAAAGTTTAAAAAATCTCTACATTCTTTGTAAACAAATCGTAAAAATCCTAAAAATTGCAAGAATAAAATGGTACTTCCGGTTATTATATTTTGACGCAATTATTATTATGACATGACATGAAGGTGGTAAACTTAAATAAAAAATTTCACTTATCACCGATGTATAGTTTTCGAGATATATTGCTTACACCCTCACGCACGTCCACACGCATGCAAGCACGCACACACACACGAACACTCGCATGAATGCACTCATGTGCGCACATACGAATGCAGGCATACATGCACGCACGTACGTATACACTGACGCATAAACTGACGCACGCACGGGCGCTAGATTCGCATACACACACACACACACGCACACGCACACACACACATACACACACACACACATACACACACACACACACACACACACATACACACATACACATACTTACTCTCTCTCTCTCTCTCACACACACACATACTCACACACTCACTCAATAACTTACCCACCCACTTAAACACACTCATTCACTCACACACTCACTTACTCACGCAAGCACTCGCTCACTGACTTGCTGAATCAATACCTCCTCACTCGCCCACTCACTTACTCACCCACCCCCACACATACCCATTCCCTCCCTCCTAGCCCATCCTTGATAGGCTGGCAGCCTCGCAGTAAACAGAATTACTTGACTATGGTAGTATTTGGACATTGCTGACCGTTTAGCCTACATCAATATTATCCATCACCTGAATTTTAATACTGCTGATTTCAGTTAGTACAACTTCTGGCTAATTTCCAAAAATTGCAAATCTCTTGTTGTTTTTGTTCATTTTAATAACAAAATCACGATCATAAAATTCCGATTAGTCTGTTGTTTAAAAGAAAGTAGTTTTATATAAAAAATTGCCTTTCCTCATTATATTTTTAGTCATACTAATGACTTAGGGCATCAGACTATTTTAAAAATGCATAATTATTTATTCCTGCAAACTTCCATAGATTTGCTTACTTCAAAAATAACTAACAAGTGCCATACATAGAAATACGTAATCAAATGCCAGAGTGCTGGTAATTCTACATTTTTCCATTCAGGCGTACTACCAAAGCAGAGTCTGGCATCTATCAGGACAAAATGTATTATATTTTCTCACCGCATGTAATGGCGCAACTTAGGTATGTATTCAAAGTGCGTTATAACAAACAGTATTAATGTACAGCTTTAGATACAACATCATCGTTTAAATTTACAATTCCAACAAATACACCTCATTTTAATTGTTGAATATTAGGCCCATAACCACTAATAATTCAATTCCTGAACGGCGCTAAGATTAATTTTGAATGATCACCGAAACCTGGATTTTATGTATATAAAAATATTTTCGCTTATTTTTCGGATTTCTTCCTGTGTTCTTAATTTTATTTCCCTAATTTTTCTAATATAACGTTCTTTGTTTAGTGTAACTTTTATTATTTGACAAATACAGTGCGTCCAAAAGATCGTTGAAAGCATGGGTATCTCGTAAACGGTAAGAAATAGAGATTCAATTAAATAAGACTAAATTTTCAGCATATTAAGATTAACTAGGAACTATGTAAAAAGTTTTAAAAATTTTATTCGTTCAAGACCTATAGTAAAAAAACTGAATTTTACAATTTTATTCGTTCCCTTGTAACTTTTTTATTTGAAGAGATAATTGGTAAATTCTTTTTATGAAGATTATTAATACTTTATCGGCTTTTAAATATTTCTCTTAGTTTTTTCGATATGACACAAACTTCTATTTTTTAAATACACATCGTAGGTGGTCATGCCATCATTTCGGAGTGTTACTAATTTCCTTCCCAAAAATACCATATTTAACGTAATTATTTGTACAAATAAAAACGATATAACGAAAAGACTATTTATTTGATTTGAATTTTAAATCATTGTGTCATAACGCCGAGCACATCGTTCTATTTCTCTTAAATCGTTGCATATTGGTGCGTATTAAATTATTAACATTTAATGTGCATGAAAAACCTCAAACGAAATGGTATTGTTCTGTTTACTCGGCAATATTTTAAAATGGTTACGAGAAGTCCCACATGAAGAAGATATTTACACTTGATAATGGAACGTGATGTAAATTTTATAAAAAGGTTATCTGCACAGGCATGCTGGTATGAGAAACTGTAAACCATGATACTTCTACAGTAGTTATTCCAGGATTCTTATTTCCAGGCTTTTGCGATGAGATGTAAAAAGCAACGTATCAAGTTGTTTATGATTTTCTAAATACGTTAAATGCTATCTATAGACGAATTCGAGAAGCTTGAAATGACATCCCGAACTAGATATTTCTCGATTTATTTGCAACACGCCTAGGCAAAAATTGTTCAAGGGTTAATACAAAAAAGAGCACTTACCGCTATTTATTTATTAATGTATCACATTTTCCCGAATTTTCAGGTAAATTAGCACACATTTATGTTATCTAGCAGATAAACATAATTTAGCAAACTTGTGGCTCGGTAGCTCGTTTAATTTACTATTGTATAAATTTATTGTCTTACTATTAATTTAAAAAACGATTAAAAAGGTAATTAGATACAGGTAAATCTTGTTATGACTGAAGTTAATTAGCTATAAACGAGTACTTAAATTTGTTTAGAAACCATTCAATTAATAGTTTGCTAATAGAAATAAATTTATTTCCCAAATAATACGTCAGTGATGAATTCTTTTCTTTTATTATTAATTCCGATAACTCGGGAATAAATAATACTCTCTTATTAGTAAAACATTATTAAATCAAATCAAGTGTTACGAAATAAATTGTATAAAGAAATTTGAAAATGATCATGGAAGTTGAAATTAACATAAAGGTAATATCTAATACTTTTACTTTCTTCACTAGTACATGATTTGTGAATATATGGGTATATTTTATACTACGATCACTTAGTTTGTTCCTGTTTTCCGTTTACGTGTTTTAGATTGATGACCCACTTATCGCAATACGCACTTGTTTTACAAATGCAATGGAAAGTAATTTATGATTCATACACTAACCTAAGATTTTCTAATTACTACATTTTACATCTGCATTTATATGTCAATTATAAACTGTGTTTGTGAATGAAATATGATTACAGGTAATTGTATCGAATTATTCCACTGTAACTAAATGGAAGAACAATTAGGATTATTTCTATTACATTTTATATGATTTAAAAATGTTAATTGTTAATAATAGTTCAACCTGATTTCAATTGTATATTAATTATTTATAAATATGTATATGTATTTTAAGCGAAGCTAAATGACCTTGAAAACAATTACAGTAATAATATATATAACAAAATTTAAGCGAAGCTTAAACCTTGAAAGGACCTAAAGTAATTTGCACCCGGTACGCTTAAATTAAGTTTCGTTTAATTAAACTGCGTGACATTAAAAATGCAACAACCAGTACACGTAAATATATTTTAATAATTTTATGCTGATAAAATAGATTCACGTAGTGCATTAAATGATTAAAGTTTCGTAATGATTTGAAAAGGAATCTAGTAGCTGGAGCTAGTTACTAAAACAAAACACAATTGTCTATTATTGCTGTTGTAGTAAACTTTGATGTTTAGTGCGAGTTCTATCTTTGCTACTCTTTAGAGATTTAGTTTTTAATGCCTCGTGTACGTTAACGCAATAATTTTCACCAATTAAGAGAAAGCAGGCGAATATAAGCGAGTAGCTGGTACAGCTCTTCAGGAAACTACTAACGGTGTAGGTATGAGCGTATCTACTGTAATGCGATATTGGAATGCTTGGAGAGAAGAATACAGACACCAACTTCGTAGAGGTACTGCAGCAGTTCGTAGAACTAATGACGTGAAGAGCGTCTACTAAGAACAGATACTCTCTGGGACCGTTTTAGCACCACCAGAACAATTGGAAGTGAATAGCTGGCTGCTACAGGACAACTCGATACAGGAAGATTTACCGAAGAATAAAATCTTTTGGTTTTCAGTCCATCTTGCCATTAACCAAAAGGCAATAGCAAGTAAGACTGTAGTGGTGCCAAGGACGAGACAAGTGGGATCAGGAAATCAGGAATTTTGATCTGTTTGTAGTTTAATGATAGACGTAGAAGGCTTCGCCGAAGACGGTGAGAAATGCAAGAACTTGAATCTTACGTAAACGTGAGACGGTGCTATGACGGTAGATTCAGAATAAACGAAATAATAATCATAAGGCCAGCGTTTTCTCTGGCTCAGTAGTTACCGGGAGTTTGGGTGCGGGTGGAGTTGTCTGACGAGGGTTTATCTGTTTGATACTGAAAGAGAATCACATACCAACTTACCGTTGATGCGTAGTACAATAATAAAATGGGCGCCAGACGATTTTGTAGAGAAAATAAAACTTACTTACTGACGAGTACCTCCGGTTGAAATCGTCACAACCTTCTGGATCTTGCAGCAACCTAAATGTTCAAAAATAAAATACTAATCTAAAGGTATGGTTATATGCTATTAAACAACAAAGGCAAGATGTTGTTACCCTGTTTATTTTAAAGTGTTATTATAATGTATGTGATTGAAGTTTTTAATGCAAATAAGACAAATATTTTAATTTCAGAAGTAGAAGTGAACATAAGCGTAAATGTTTTAAAGTATTGCCACTGATTTATAAAAGAATAAAGTTATAAAATTAACAAAATATTTGTAGCGAAACATTGTAGCACTTAGAAATTAAATGATTGTACCTCGTATCAGAACACTGATAAATAATTATCTAATTTTCGTTTAGTCAAATATACCGGGTGTGTCTGGGTTCTCTAGAGAAAGTAAACATCAGCTACCTAAACCAGAATTGGTAAAATGACGTAGTAAATAAAAGTTTAAATAAAAACAGTGCAGTAAATTTCAATTAAAAGTTTTCGACGATTAACTTTTCTGCAATAATATGATATCTTAAACAATGTTTGGCTTTATAAAAATGGATTACAGAAAACAAGCTTCATAGCTATTAACATAAATAAACATCAATACTTCGGTATCTTATTCGTATTAAGTGACAATTTAAACTATTACTTTAAAATTCGGTTATTGTTTAAGCAAATTTTCCAATTCAACAAAATAGAACGGTAAACCTTGTAGTTTATAATTGTAATTAAAATAATCAATTAAGCAAAATGTTTATACGAAACTACAAGAAGTCGACAATACAATACGGTAGTTCATGAAATGAAATGTTAAAGGTTTAACAAGAAGTTGCACATGTAGCACGTGTACAAACGCTTATCTTTTAAAGCGATAAATAAAATATATCAAAACGGTATCGTTCTTGAAGGTAAAATTTTCTAGTTAACGAAATTAAACTTCTAATAAGTAAATTTCTTAAATAAATCAAACCTTGCAGAAGTTTTCAGGAAAAGAGCAGCAACAAAAAAAATATTTCTTAATCTTCTGATGATGAACAGAATCACAGATAACACTGATAATCAGGAACAATAATTACAAACACAATTTGGAACTATAATCCAACAGCAATCGGTAGTTTGCGAAGAAGCCACAAACCCAAAAAAGAAATATAGAACTATGTATTATATCTACAAGCATCCAGAAAAAACTCTACAGGTATCCAAAAGAAATTGAAAATAAAAAAAAGGCTTACACTACGGAAGTTAATTAATTATTATAACTCACCCGTGCAAACCGCGGTTTCCACAGAAACATAATTGTCCTTTATTAAATAAGGAACGGTTGTTCGAAACATTGTTAAAATTTTAAAAGCGTATTTTGACGAACAATTCACATTAAGAATACCATCTAGCATTAAGGCGTTAGCAAGCTCAAGGATAAAACCAACATGCGCATTTTAAAACGATATGTTAAGAAAAGGAATAAAAGGTGGCGACACTTGTCGGGACCCTTTGTAATTAATAATTAATTATAAATAAATCCGTAGAATAATGAAAATACAAACGTTCCAACTAAAATTTCAAATTAAATTTAAAAATACCTAAAATGGAAGGTTTATAAAAATAAACGTTACAGATGACCAGGTGACTTATAGTTTGGGGTGCTATAACATATTAAAGAAAATCATGAAAAGAAATATGAACTAGAAAACCCTATTTTTCAGGAGGATAATTCCAGGCCCCACCCTGCAGCTACCACTAAAAGGTTCCTTCGTCAAATTGACGTCACTGATCTTCCATGATTAGCAAGATCGCCAGACCTTTCTCCCATTGAACATGTGAAGGACATGATAGACAAAAGGTTGGGTCGATTGCGCCACCGATGGATTAAGTAGCATCTTCGGAATGAAATTCAGAATGCTTGGAACTCCATACCCTAGAAAGATATCGATCACCTCATTCGAAGGATGCATCGCTGAGTAGAGGAGTGCATTCACTTATTACTGAATTTGAAGGTTAAGACTACTTCAATCAATCATCATGGAATTTTAATCATTTAATACACTAGATGTGCTCACTTTATCACTAAAAATTTATTACTTACACTTAGTATGTTATAAAAACAATTGTGAGAATGCTCATTATTAATTTAACTAAAGTTTAGTCCGAAATGAAAATAATGCAAACGATTCTTAATGTTTAATATTTGAATTTAATATTGCTCACATTCTATACACAAAATTAGTTCATTATAAAATAATGTAGTATTCCTATAATATAATTTATAGGAAATATAAGGGTGCTCACATAATTCACGTTTATTTAAACAAGTAAATAATGCAATGGCTTTAAAGAACATGGAGACCCGCAAGGGTTTATGAATACATTAGGTTAATGGATCCTTCATTGCAGATGTGTTATTTTCAATAATTGCTTGTATATTACTCAAGGTAACTTGTAGATGCCTATAAATTGAAATTGATATACTTATCCTCCTATTGAAGGAATTCAAGTGAAATTTTTAGAAAAGTTTGCAGTTGCAATAGAGAACGCAAAATATTTTATAATAATTATAAATTCTATTTTCTATCGCACTAATTTTTAGTAGTATAAAATTTTGGTAATAAATAAGCTGATAAATTCTTATTCGACTTTATCGAAGGGGCGTTAATTATTCATCAGGCAATACCGTAGTGCATGTTCTTTTTTCTTCGAATTTGCAGCATACATATTTGAATGGCATATCTTTTTTACTATTCAAACCAAATTAGTATGTAAAGATACTTATAATAGAACAAATTATACACACTGTTGTTGTTATGAATATTTAGTGCATTTTACCAGCAGTAATTCCTGATTAGAATCTTGATCAAGGCAGTATATGTAATTACATTGTCAAGGATACATGTATATATTTGGTAACTACCAAATGTAAAATACAGAGAATTTATAGGTATATTCCATTATTGAACGATTAGGAAGTATTTATTGTTAAAAATGCGCATTTAATCTTTATTAAATAGCAATCACAATTTATAAGCAATTATTCAACATTAAAATTACCTATATACGCATATATCCTTTTTATTTACCTCAGGGCGTAAAAATTAGTATTTCTTAAACATTAATTTGTAAATGCCACATAGGCGGCTTATACACTTTAAAGTTGATCCTGTAGTAATTAAAATGATTAATCTTTTATTTCTGGTTCTACTTCCTATATACACTAAACATTATCAACGATCTTGATTTAATTCGCAACATTCTTTATATTAGTTTGTAATTCTAATAAAACATTGAAACTACGAGATGCCACTGGATATATATTTCATTTTATATTCCAATTTTCGTTCAAAGAATTCCTATGATTAATATTTATCCTTTCATAAAATTTAGTTATCTTTTTTAATTACATTAAAAATTAGTAATTTTGAGTATTTCACTGAGTACCCGTAGTATTTATTAAAAATTCCTAAATTTTAATTAACTTGACCTTCTAGATTTATGATTTGTATAGATGTCGTTTGGCGTGTTAAGCTATGGTGAATACATCCTAGAGCACGTGAACTGACGCATTTCTAAATATATCGTATTGTGATAAGGCGCTAAATAGTGGCGTTTTTTCGAGTTGTTGAATTTCGACTTATTCTTGAGTTTATGGTTGACACGATACGAAAGTCGTTTCTGTTTTATGAGAAAATTTATTACTCTGAAACGTTAAAGAATGGATAATAAAGGACGTAATAAATAAATAGTGCTGATAAAGCAGTACTCGTAATTGAATTTTATATATTAGGAAAGGCTTTAGGTTTTTGGATTTAATTGAAAGTCCCGTCAAAAATAATTCGTAAGGAAACGAAAATATTCCTATTTTTCGGCTAATTAGGTTGCGAATTTAAGTAGGACGCACGAAAACATCCCGATTTGCTCATTGCTGCGATCAAATAATCAGTACGTATACGTCACTGGATTAAAAGTCACCTTTATTCCTTCTCTCATATTACTAAACCTAAACTCGCTTTTAGTTGTTTAAACCGAAATATATTCATAACTGCCGATTATAATTTCGGGTTCACGTTTAATAAGAATCCCTTTAAATAAGGGATTATTCTTTCTGTTGTTACAAATTCTAAAAGCTGATAAAATTATCTTTTTAATCTTAATCTAAATTAATTTTGATGGAATAGTTCGTGAGCGTAAAGCAGGTGACTATATTAGAAATTTACGTACACAATACTACCGCAAATATAAGAGATGCAAATTGTTAGTACAAGTCAAATGGTTGCATGAGTGCGAAACTAATATTTGGGCGCGTAAATTTATATGAAACGACGTAATTGTTCATTAACCCTCTCTTTCACACACGTGCTGTCTTTATTTAAGCAATACGCAATTTCTATTGTTTAGTTATTTAAAACTTTCTGGTTTAATAAGGAAGTCCTTAACTGGTTATATGCAGTTGGAACGAAATTAACGTTTATCGAATTCCTACTAATTAGCTTGTGTGTAATGAAATTTTTTAATTAATGCTTCATAAATGCGACAGTCCCAATTAAGTATAAATATAAACTTTTCTTAAGTTGTTTAATGCGTACGGTAATGTACGCAATTAAGATTTTAGTTTAGATTATGTTATGGAGTAAACTGAATTGTCTTATACACTTTATACAGGTAAAATCAAAAGTATAAAGATAAGTGCGGACTTCTACACTTCGTCGAACAGAACGTTATTGCGAAAAACAATTCGTAAAGTTTGTACGGTACCTCAAACGTCGTCTTGCATATCATTGCGTACATTTTACCAATCCAGTAAGAATCGGTTGGTCGCTGCAGCATCAAAGACATATTCGTCTTCGCAACATACAAGTTTGGGCAGAAAAATGTTTAACGTTTGCATCAATTTGCATTGAATTCCTTCAAGAAAACGTGGAGTGGTTCAACGAAAGTATTTTACTGCTAATTGAAGAGTATTTAGAGAATATAGATTGTTATGCAATGCATGGTAATCTTTACGCTATAGTATATTATGAAAGGGATTTGTGGAAGGAATTTCCCACAGAAATGCAAACAATTGCTGATGTGCCCTTGCCTACTCTTCGCACACAGCAACCCAAATAAAAATGAAACACTGTGATATACGACGCGATGTTCGCAATAAAGTACGCAACAGTAGCGTGTAAGTCTGTACTTACCTTAAGCTTCGCGTAATAGATTTAGATCAAAGTAAAGTATTGAAGAGTAATTTCGTACAGCTGTCATTATTCCTCTTATCACTGAAACATCCTGTCCGTATATTTTTCTTCTGATTTACGATTTGTAAAGCAGACGGATTGTGTTCATTATTTCATGTATATATCCGATTTCAGAGTATACAGGTGGTCTGAATGTTGTAAAGTGGGTTTTAGTTCAAACAACACCGACTGTTGTGAGCCGTTAAGGCAATATTCGTGCCTTCCAAATTTATATTCAATGACAATATTTCTTCATCCATTCCGGTGTTCTTCTAAAAGATTTTTAGGAACTTTCATATCTTTTTTTAAATACTTTGACCAAGATTATTTATGTGATTGAAAAAATAAGTATAAAATAAAGCGTACAAAAATTGTGAAATATCCGTAGTTTATTAGATACTGCCTAAAATAGTAAAATAAAAGCTGAGTGTGAATTTTTTATTTAAAAATAAAAATTATGCCCATAGCAATAAAAACTGAAGTTTGATAACTGACAACTTTAGTTTGAAGTTGATGTTAATTTTTGTAATTGTTATTTCATTTCTACGAGTAGTTATGGCAGCTTATTATTATTGTTATAACGAATATGTTAGGTGCTTGTAACTATAATGTCTGTCCAGCTTAAAAACTAATGCTAAATAATTAAAACAATTTTTGGTTTAAACTGTGTAACTTTAATTAAAAATTAAACGTTTCGAAAACTATGTGTTTTCTTTTTCAATAAAAAAGAAAACACATAGTTTTCGAAACGTTTAATTTTTAATTAAAGTTACACAGTTTAAACCAAAAATTGTTTTAATTATGAATACTAACTGTGAAAGTT